>ML819450.1:0-24560 GCA_009831015.1 Picea engelmannii
GGATCAGGGATATTTCAGTTCTTCTGTGTAATGTAGTGAACTAGAGACATGGAAATCCCTATGGATGTGCCCCTAGTGGATGAGCACTAGTGGGTGTATCAGATCCTTTGCTATATTGTACAAGAGTCAAACTTGCCTGCCACCCTAATTGTAATGTAAAGGGTACAGGTTGGCCCCATCGTAATGTGATTGTTAATTAATGTAAAGTATAATTAATCTAGTTAATATTAATTATATTATAAGATAGTGAGATCGGCCCTGTTGTGCCAATAGACACTTCTGTTGACAGGTTCAGGTTAGTATAAGTAAAGGTAAATTCCCCATTGAGGAAACATATCTCTCACATGAGTTTGGAAATTTCAGCAAGCATATCTCCTTGGGAAAAGTGCGCAACTCTCTTTGGCGCTAGTCTTCTAGGGTTTGAGCACCCTCTTGTGTGCTAGGTCTTATTGGTGGTGAAGGTATTTCTCTTGAAGAATATAGCAAAGGATTTGACTGGGTTTTCTTCCGTTGTTGAGAAGGGTTTCCTAGGATACTTCTTGTGTTCTTGTGCATGGTGTTTCTTCTTGTGATTTTGGTTGTTGCAACATTATTGTTTATGGTTAAGTGAAATGATAAAAATGGAATGAACTTCATGCTTAACCTATATGATAAAAAATAAACATGGTTTTAGAGCATAGGTCTTGAAGAACCCATTTCACAAACAACTTTCAACCATCCTCTCTCTCTTCTGTAGAAACCGTGCGACCCTCCTAGGTTTCCGAGAAAATCTGTACAACCTGCTCTTCTGGAGGTTTTCAAAACTTGGCACTTGGATGTTGGGGCTAAAAAGGGAATAGGAGTGTACGACCTCCTTCATCGCACCTCCAACAAGCTTCAGATCAAAATTCTGAGCATTTTGAAATTTTGGTCCTAGGGTTTCACCAATTTTTGCAGAAATTTCAGTATTAGGGTTTCTACAACTCATTGAAGGAGCTCTCCAACTCACCACTGTTATCTCATATTTCAAAGGATTATTTTTGGCAATCATAAGTCCAAAAAAACCTAAAAGTGATATCCTAGCCTAGCTGTTAGGTTTTCTAGTCCAGTTGACAAAGGGTTGTGAAGAATCTAAAATTATGATGAACAAAACTATGATGGAAGTTAAGCTTGATGGATCAAGCAACTTCAAGTTTCCGGAATACAAGACTTCAAAGGAAGACTTATTGTGGGTAATACAAAAATGTGTCATTGTTACATACCTCCTTCATGAAGATGTCAAGAGGACAACGATCAACCAAGAGCCATTGGAGAAATCATATCAACACCCCCAGGTATGCACTTGTATATATATTATGTGTATCATTTGCATGAGGGAAATTGCAGGAGGAATGAATCTTTTGTTGAAGTCATGGATCCAAAGGGATCTCAGTGCATTGAGAGGAACAACACACTCAAAGTGAAGACTCCAGTTTTGATTGTTGACATTTTCATTCCTCTAACCTATATTTCTAAAGTTTGCTACATTACAAGTAGGTGTTGTAGTTGTGACAACAACCCTTAAATTGTTTTAATTCTAGAGATGCACTCATTATTCTCCTTTAGGAGATATTCTCGTTCTGGTTTCTCTTGTTTTCTTGTTCCAGAAAGGTTAACAATAAAGGAAGATGTTTATCCTTCAGGGATCCACTTGACTCAGATGGATTCAAAACTAATTGAGAAAGAGGAAGAATAGAACTATCATTGGGGCAACCAATAATACATGATCAAAATATTTCTATGATTCCATGGGCAGAAGCATGAATGACACAGTATATGTTCAGAACAAGAGTCTTCACCAGACTTTGAAAAACATAACTCCCGAAGAAGTCTTCACCGAAATGAAGCCTGAGATTGAACACTTCAGGTTATTTGGGTGCCCAATGTATTTTCATGTACCCAAAGAGATGAAGTCCAAGCTAGATCCTCTAGAAAGAAAGGATATAATGAATCTTCAAGGACATTCCAAATTGACATCCCTGGTCAGAGACAGATTGAGACAAGCAGATACAACATCCTTGAAGAAGAGATAGTCTTTCAAAGATCCAGAGAATCTCAGATGGAGATTGATAGTAAGACGATACCTTCTCCCCCTTCAGCAGTTCAGAGGGAGACATACATTATTCCAGTTGATCCAGTTGATCCAGTTGTTCCAGTTGATATGTTCAGAGATATTTCAATAGGGAATAAAATTCCTACCTAGACTCACTCTGCAAGAGGCAGAGAAACATACAAGCCTCTCAAGGCACATCCCAATAAAGAAAAATATATTTTTGATCTATCCTTCAGTCATGATCCACCTTATTGATGTTGAGCCTCCTTGTCTTAGATAAGCAACATGAGAACATGTATGACAAGATGCCATAACAGAAGAATACCAGTATATCTTAAAGAAAGAAGTATAAGATATTATTCAGGAACCAGAAGAGAAGTTTGTAGTAACTTCCAATTTGATCTATAAGATCAAGCATGCAACTGATGGAAGTGTCAAGAAATACAAAATGAGATCTATAGCCAGAGGTTTCTCACAAACAGAGGGAGTTGTCTATGATGAGACACTTGATCCAGTAAACCTGATACACTTCCATCCGTACTACCATCCATGAGTTGGAAACTATATCAGATAGATAGATTCTTGATGAGTTTGGATTTCAACAAGAGTGTTGTTAATCCAAACCTATATTATTACAGTGTTGGTGACGAGAGCCTGATTTTTATGACTTATTTAGAAAGGCTTGTTGTTGGATACAAGCAATCCTTGACTTCTGAATTCGAGATGAAGAATCTAAGTATGATGCACTACTTCTTGGGACAAGAAGTATGCCAGGACCGATGAGATTTTCCTGAGTCAAAGAAAATATACAGTGAAAATATTAAAGAAGTTCAGTATGACAGGATGAAAAATCCACCGTGACGGATTTAAAGAAAAAGATTGATGATGATTCAGACGAGACTGAACCACAACTGATTGGATCACTGATGTATCTGGTTAACACCATACTTGATTCATGCCTTGCAGTGAATGTGCTTAGTCATTTCATGAGTCAATCGATATAGACTCACTAGACAACAAAAAAAACATGTATTGAAATATATGCAAGACACAGTTGGATATGGCCTAAGATATGCTGATTCAGATTGAGCAGAAAGTACAGTGGACCGGAAGAGCACATCTGGTTGTTGTTCTACCGTGAAGGTTTCCATAGTTTCTTGATACAGTAGGAAACAAAACTTCGTGGCCTTGGAGGCATAGTATATAACATCGAGTGTGCAAAGCAATGTGGCTTCACAAGCTTCTGACAGATTTACTTGACCATGAGATGGATCCTATGATGATAACCAAGAGTCTTGTGTCAAGCTCCTTGAGAACCCAGTGTTTCCTGATGGATCGAAACACAATGAAATGAAATATCCTTGTATAAGAGATATGATGCAGAGGAAAATCCTACACATGCAGTACCTTCCTACACATGAGAAAATTGCAGACATCTTCATCCAACTAATTTGGTGAAGAATGCCTTCCTAGTTGAGAGGGAGTATTGATGACTCCAACTAAGACAAAATTCAGAGTACATCCAGGTGAGACTTGGCATGATGAAGAATGCCTCCCTAGCTGAGAGGGAGTGTTGACAATTGCAACTATGTGAGACATTATCCAACTTGCAAACCTGTGAGATGGGGATCATTGCAACTATGTGAGTCTTTCTCCAGCTTACAAACCTGAGAGAAATCCCCTAAGAAGGGTACATGGTTCCTACTTGAGACTAAGCTGGAACGTAGAGATGACCTACTCCATTTAGAGAGTTGAGAATAACTCCAGATGATTATCCAATGGGAAAGGTGATCTGTTGAATTAGACATGCATGTGGCTGAGCACAAGGTGAACGTGTAAAATCTCAAAGCGTTGGGTGCATCGTCATGTGAACATAAATGAATATGATGTATTAGCCTCCTCTGAGAAGTAGAGTTGATGAGAAATTCCATATGATTCTCCTGTGTGAGGTAGTGGGAAAGAAGATCTGGTTCTTCTGTGTAATGCAGTGAGCTAGAGATATGGACATCCCTATGGATGTGCCCCTAGTGGATGAGCACTAGTGGGTGTATCAGATCCTTCGCTATATTGTACAAGAGTCAAACTTGCCTGTAACCCTAATTTTAACGTAAAGGGTACAGGTCGGCCCCACCTTAATGTGACTGTTAATTAATGTAAAAGATAATTAATCTGGTTAATATTAATTATATTATAAGATAGTGAGTTCGGCCCTTTTGTGCCAATAGACACTTACGTTGATAGGTTTAGGTTAGTATAAGTAAAGGTAAATTCCCCATTGAGGAAACATATCTCTCACATGAGTTTGGAAATTTCAGCAAGTATATCTCCTTGGGAAAAGTACACACCTCTCTTGGGCGCTAGTCTTCTAGGGTTTGAGCACCCTCTTGTGTGCTAGGTATTATTGGTGGTGAAGATATTTCTCTTCAAGAATATAGAAAAGGATTTGACTGGGTTTTCTTCCCTTGTTTACAAGAGTTTCCCAAGATACTTCTTGTGTTCTTGTGCATGGTGTTTCTTCTTGTGATCTTGGTTGTTGCAACATTATTGTTTATGGTTAAGTGAAATGTTAAAAATGGAATGAAATTCATACTTAACCTAGCTTATAAAAAATCAACACTGAGAACCTTGTGTTCCATGATAGATCGAAACACATTGAGATAAAATATCACTATATCAGAGACATGGTGCAGAGGAAAGCAGTACATGTGCATCACCTTCCTACACATGAGAAGATTGCAGGTATATTCACCAAACCGCTTGCCAAGACAATGTTCGAGTACTTCCATTGGAGACTTGGACCAATGGAGAACGTCTCCCTAGCTAAGAAAGAGTGTTGATGATTACAGCTGCGTGAGACATCCTCCAGGATACAGACTGAGTGAGTCATCCTGTGAGAGAGCCCATGAGTTGGGTGTGCCAATAAGATGGGTGTGTCATTCCTCCCTAAGATGGAGATGGAATGTTGTGTGCCCCTATGTGGGGAAGATGCCCATGAGATGGGCGTGTTTTTTCTCTCTGAGACGAAGATGGAACGTTGTGTACCCCTGTGTGGGGAAGATGCCCATGAGATGGGTGTTTTGTTTGAGATGAAACAATGTATACCCCAGTGAGGGATGAAGGTTCCCATGTGATGGGTTTATTGTTCTCCTCTGTGTAGAGAGTTGAGATGATGTGATACTACAAATGATTCTCCTGTGAGACTCAGTGAGATAGAGGTATGTTGAGTAGGATGTCCATGTGGTTGAGCACAGGTGGACGTGATCCTAGTGGTTGAGCACAGGTGGATGTGATCCTAGTGGTTGAGCATTAGTGAGTGTGTGTCTAGATGATTCTCTTATGAGACTCGGTGAGATAGAGTTATGTTGAGTTGGACGCCCCTATGGCTAAGCACAGGTGGGCATGCCCCTAGTGGTTGATCACTAGTGGGTGTATGAGATCCCTTGTTATATTTTCTAAGAGTTAGATTGGCCTGTAACCCTAAGTGTGATGTAAAGGGTACAGGTCGACCCCACCATAAAGTGAAAGATAATTAATGTAAAAGATAATTAATATTGTAATTATTAATTATATTCTGAGTTATTGAGGTCGGCCTTGTTGTGCTAATAGATACCATTTTTTATGTGTCCAGTCTAGTATAAATAAAGGTGATTTCCCCATTGAGGAAACATAACACATGTGATTTTGGAAATTTCAGCAAGTACAAGTTCTAGGGATGAAGTACGCACCTCTATTGGGTGCTAGCCTTATTGGTTTTTGAGAGCACCCTTTTGTGTGCTAGGTCTATGGTGTGGGAGGAATTTCTCTTGAGAATATAGGAAAGGATCGACTAGGTTTTCTTCCCTTGTTGAGAAGTGTTTCCCAGGATATTTCTTGTTTCTTGTGCATGGTATTTCTTCTTGTGATCTTGGTTATTGCAAAAAATTGTTAATGGTGCAGTTGCATTTGTCTATGGTTCAAGTAAATGCTAAATTGAAATAAAATTCATGCTTGAGCCTAGCCTAGTGAAAATTCAATAGGTATGTCATTCTCTTTGAGACAGAGATGAAACATTTTGTGCCCCCGAGAAGGGAATATGCCCATGAGATGGGTGTGTCGTTTGAGATGAAACAATGTGTACCCCTATGAGGGGTGAAGGAGCCCATGTGATGGGTTTACTGTTCTCTTATGTGTAGAGAGTTGAGACGATGTGATACTCCATATGATTCTCCAATGAGACTTAGTGAGATAGAGATCTGTTGAGTAGGACCTCCCTGTGGCTAAGCACAGGTGGATGTGATCCTAATGGTTAAGCACTAGTGAGTGTGTGTTGATTCTCCTGTGAGATGCAATGAGATAGAGATATGTTGACTTGGATGTCCATGTGGCTGAGCATAAGTGGACGTGCCCCTAGTGGGTGTGTGAGATCCCTTTCTATATTGTCTAAGAGTGATATTTACCTGTAACCCTAATTTTGATGTAAAGGGTACAGGTCATCCCCACCATAAAGTGAAAGATAATTAATGTAAAAGATAATTAATATTATAATTATTAATTATATTCTGAGTTATTGAGGTCGACCCTATTGTGCCAATAGACACATCATTTGATGTGATAAGTCTTGTATAAATAAAAGTGAATCTCCATTGAGGAAACACACTTATCATTGCGTCATCTCATGATTTCAAAAGTTGAGTTATGAAATTATGAGAACTACAACACCCTTTTGTATGCTAGGTTTGGTTATGGTTGGGGGATCTTCTCTTGAGAATATAGCAAAGTATTGGTTGGGTTTTCTTCCCTTGTTAAGAAGGTTTTCCCGGGATATTTCTTGTGTTCTTGTGCACGGTTATTTTTCTTGTGATCTTGGTTTACTGTAGCTAATGTAGTGTTGTTGTAGTAGGTATGGTTCAGTTCATGCTAATGATAAAATGAATTAAACCTCATGCTTGAGATAAACCGTAGTGATAAATTCAACATGGTATCAGAGCATTACTTGAAGAAAACCATATGCACAGTAAAAGGATGGCATCCGTGGGAGTTTTTGGACTGATAAGAAAGGGGTCAGACCCTCATTCGAATTTTGTGGTGAAGGATGAGGCTGGCCGCAGACCTCTAAGGCACACTTGGGCACACCTGTAGCAACACATGTTCAAGTGCTTGAACAACAGAGAAGGGTTAGACTTTTCTCCTTAAATTCTGAGGTGAAGTTTAAGGCTCTAACCACACGCTACACATGTTGAGCCCTATCCACAACATAAAGGAAAGGGATTGAAGCCCCAACCGTAGGTCCTGAAGGACACTAGAACCCTACCAAAGTCTTAAGGGGGATATTAAATCCTAGCCACAGACTTGAGGAAGTACCCACAGGTCTGGTGGGGTAATCTCTGAGGTAGACGACAGTCCAGTAGTTCTTGGGGCAGCCATAAACACATACTCAAAACAATTTATAGACCAGTTTTTTTTAAAGGTCAAAATCTGAGGTGAATTTATGTGACAGATGGAAGGATGTAGGGTAAAGTTTATGAGGTACATTCCAACAAATGTATGGTAAATTTCTGAGTTAAATTACAACATATTTATGACTGATTTCTGAGGAAATGTAAGCAACTACTAACAACAGTAAGAAATCCTTGATTTATACCTATTCTGATAGAGGATATAATAACAAGTAGGGTGTTGGTATGCAAGCCCTTTGGACCCCATTGTTGGCACAGGAAGAGGGTACCCCTCCAAGTAGTTTTGTTGGCTATGCAGACTTTGGAACTAGTATCCTACAGAACCTAAGAGTTGATGACTCTAATATGGTGGAGATTCATTATCTCTCATGAATGCCACTTCAAAATGAAGTTCTAAGGTTGATTAAAGTGAAGAATGAAGTGCCCTTTAGGGTGGATTTTCTGAACCATATAATTGGAGGATGTCCATATTTTCTTTGAGAATAGCACCTAGACAACTTGATATCGAGGAGTTATGAACAATCATGAAAGATGCATCATTATGAGGGCATTTTCTCCAACATAACTCAGAACTAATATAGATGTATCCCCAACATAATTTCAAGAGTTAATAGGTGGAATGCCCAAGATTAAAATGATGAATTGGAAGGAAGATGACGTCAAGGCAAGGAAGACAATCATCTACTCAAGACCTTACATTGAAGGTCCAACTTCAAAATAACAAGATGAAAAAAGGTGAGATCGTGGCTACCTTCTTCATGAAGATGTCAGAAGACAAAGATTAGCCAGGTGGCATTGGAGAAATCATATCAGAACCCTCAGGTATGCACTTGTATATATTATTTGTATCATTATCACAAGGGTACTTGCAGGAGGAAGGAATCTTTGCTGAAATCATGGATCCAGAGGAATCTCAGTGCATTTAGAGGAACAACACACTGGAAGTGAAGACTCCAAGTTCGATTGTTTTAATTATCATGCCTCTAACCTACATTTCTAAGTTTGCGACACTACAAGTAGGTATTTTAGCTGTGACAACAATCCTTAAATTGTTTTGATTCTAGAGATGAACTCATTATTCTCCTCTAGGAGATATTCTTGTTTTGTTTGCTTTCGTTTGTTTTCTTGTTCCAGGCATGTTAACACCAAAGGAATATGTTTATCCTTTAGACTTTAGAGGGAGTCACTTGACTTCATAGGGATTCATTTGACTCAGAGGGAGTCAAAACTATTTGAGAAGGAGGAAGAACAGAACCATCATTGAGGCAACCAAAGAAATGATGCATGATCAAAGTCTTCCTATGATTTTGTGGGTAGAAGCATGCATGACGGTAGTATATGTTCATAACATGAGTCCTCACCATATTTTGAAGAACATAACTCCTAAAGAATCCTTCACTGAAGTGAAGCCTGATATTGGACACTTTAGGATATTTGGGTGCCCAATATATTTTCATGTACCCAAAGAGAAGAGATCCAGACTAGACCCTTCAGGGAGAAAGGGTACATTTGTGGGATACAGTGAATCTTCGAAAGCATATAGGATCTACATCCCTAGTTAGAGACAGATTGAGCAATCCAGAGGGAGATATCCATTGATACAGTTGATAAAGTTTCTCCAATTGATATTCCTGGAGACATTGCAGTAGACCATAAAAGGCTTGTATGGGCTTGACAAACTCTGCAAGAGGAAGAGGGACATGAATCTCCTCAAGGCACATTCCGAGAGAGAAAGAGACCAAATTTTGTTTGAGTTATTCTTCATCCATGAGACACATTGTTGATACAAAGCCTTCTTGTCATGGAGAAACAACAGGTCAACATGTATGTCAAGATGCCATGACAAAAGAGTATCAGTCCATTTTGAAGAATGATGTATGGGATATTGTTCCGAGCCATAAAAGAAGTCTGTAGTGATTTCCAAGTGGATCTATATGATCAAGCATGCATTTGATGGAAGTGTTGAGAAATACAAAGTGATATTTGTAGCCAGAGGACTCTCACAAGTAGAGGGAGTTGACTATGATGAGACATTTGATCTAGTAGCCCGATACACTTCCATCCGTACTATCATCCATGGGTTGGAGACTACATCAGATGGATGTAAAGACAACCTTTCTCAATGGTGAGATTGAGGAAGAAGTTTACATCAAGCAGCCAGAGGGATTCATGACATATGATGAGAAATCATGTGTACAAGTTGAAGAAATCCCTGTATGGACTAAAGCAGGCACCTTGTGCTTGGCACGAGAAGATGGATGGATTCTTGATGAATTTGGATTTCAGCAAGAGTGTTTTTGATCCAAACCTATATTATTGTTGGTAACAGGTGCGTGATATTGGTCCTGTATGTGGATGGCTTATTCCTCACCAGTTCAGAAAGACTTGTTGCTGAATACAAGCGAGCATTGAATTCTGAATTCGAGATGAAGGATCTGGGTATGATGCACTACTTCTTGAGACTAGAAGTATGGCAGAGAAATGATGCGATTTTTCTTGAGTCAAGGAAAATATACAGTGGAGATATCGAAGAAGTTCGGTATGACAGTGCAAATCCATGCCTACATCAATGGTAATGGATTCGAAGAAAATAAATGATGCTTCTATTGATTCAGATAAAATTGATCCACATTTATACCAACAATTGATTGGATCACTGATCTATCTGCTTAACACCAGACCTGATATATGCTATGCAGTGAATGTACTTAGTCAGTTCACGAGTCAGCCAAGACAAACTCATTGGATAACAGTGAAACATGTATTGAGATACCTACGAGGCACAATTGGATATGGCCTGAGATATGCCTCCAGTGTAGACTTGAGTTTGCAGGGATATGCCGATGCAGATTGGGCAAGGAGCACAGTGGACCGGAAGAGCACATCCGAGTTTTTTTTACCTTGGGATTTGCCATGGTTTCTTGGTGCAGTAGGAAACAAATCTCTGTGGCCTTGAGTACTGCATAAGCATAGTATATAGCCTTGAGTGTCGTTGTTTGTGAAGCAGTGTGGCTCCACAAGCTTCTGACATATTTATTTGATCATGAGATGGATCCTACCATTATTCTTTGTGATAACCATAGTTGTGTGAAGCTCTCTGAGAACCTTGTGTTTCATGACTGATCGAAACACATTGAGATAAAATATCATTATATCAAATACATGGTGTAGAGGAAAGCAATACACCTGGAGTACCTTCCTACCCATGAGTAGATTGAAAATATCTTCACCAAACCGCTTGCCAAGACGGAGTTCAAGTACTTCCATGAGAGACTTGACTCGGTGGAGAATACCTCCCTAGCTGAGAGGGAGTGTTGATGATTATTGCCAAGACGGAGTTCAAGTACTTTCGTGAGAGACTTGGCCTGGTGGAGAATAAATCCCTAGCTGAGAGGGAGTGTTGATGACTACAGCCAAGACAAAGTTTGAGTACTTTTTGTGAGACTTGGCCTGATGGAGAATGTATCCCTAACCGAGAGGGAGTGTTGATGATTACATCTGCGTGAGACATCCTCCAGGACACAGACTGAGTGAGTCAGCCCGAGAGAGAGCCCATGAGTTAGGTGTGCCCATGAGATGGGTGTGTAGTTCCTCTCTAATATGGAGATGGAACGTTGTGTGCCCCTGTGTGGGGAAGATTCCCATGAATTGGGTATGTCGTTCTCTCTGAGATGGAGATGAAACATTGTGTTCCCCTGAGAAGGGAAGATGCCCATGAGATGGGTGTTTTGTTTGAGATGAAACAATGTGTACCCCTATGAGGGGTGAAGGAGCCCATGTGATGGTTTTACTGTTCTCCTTTGTGTATAGAGTTGAGATGATGTGATACTCCAGATGATTCTCCTATGAGACTCAGTGAGATAGAGATCTTTTGAGTAGGACGTCCCTGTGGTTGAGCACAGGTGGACGTGATCCTAGTGGTTGAGCACTAGTTAGTGTGTGTCTAGATGATTCTCCTATGAGACACAGTGAGATAGAGATCTGTTGACTTGGACATCCCTATGGCTGAGCACATGCGGACGTGACCCTAGTGGTTGAGCACTAGTGGGTGTGTGAGATCCCTTGTTATATTTTCTAAGAGTAAGATTTATCTGTAACCCTAATTGTGATGTAAAGGGTATAGGTCGGACCCACCATAAAGTGAAAGATAATTAATGTAAAAGATAATTAATATTGTAATTATTAATTATATTCTGAGTTATTGAGGTCGGCCCTATTGTTCCAATAGACACATCATTTGATGTGATAAGTCTTGTATAAATAAAGGTGAATCCCCATTGAGGAAACACACTTATCATTACATCATCTCATGATTTCATAAGTTGAGTTATGAAATTATGAGAACTACAACACCCTTTTGTGTGCTAGGTTTGGTGATGGATGGGGGATCTTTTCTTGAGAATATAGCAAAGGATTGGTTGGGTTTTCTTCCCTTGTTGAGAAGGGTTTCCCATGATACTTCTTGTGTTCTTGTGCATGGTTATTCTTCTTGTGATCTTGGTTTATTGTAGCTAATGTAGTGATGTTGCAGTAGTTAAGGTTCAATTCATGCTAATGATAAAATGAATTAAACCTCATGCTTGAGCTAAACCATATTGAGAAATTCAACATTGAGGAGATGCTTTGAATTTTCCTCATCCTGGAGACAGAGAGGGAAAAACCCAGGTCCAATGAATCCCCATTTAATGAGGTTATCCCAAGTGAGAATTTTACCCTTCGCTAAGAGCCAAAGGAAGAGGGAAACTTTGGGCCATAGATTTTTCTTCTGGATCTTCTTCGAGATTCCTTACTGAGGTTTATTTTGTTGCGCTATCACAAGGTTGTAGGATTCTTTAAGATTGAAAACTTCCTCTTGGGGTATGGCCCCATCGAAGCTTGTTCGGTCCTTCCTATAGAGGGATTTTCCTTGTTAGGAGTTCCTTCCGAAATCCTTTCCAGTCCAAATCATTGTGGAGTGGGATCCAATTATCTTTAGGTATCCATGATCTCCATTGTCCATCCTCAAACTCCATTGTCCAATATTGGGCTATCCATTTTTTCCCTTGGTTTAGCATAGCTTCTCTTAGCTAGTGCAAGTCCTCCCTTTCTCCCCAAGCTAGAATTTGTTCCCATGTGTTGTCCCATAACATGGTGTGGTATCCTTTTCTCACTTCCCATAAACAACGTTGTTGTATGATGTTTTCATTATTCCAGGATGCATTCCATATTAATGAGCCAACAATGTTTCCCTCTAGGTGTATTAGATTTTGATCTTCTGTGAGTAGGTTGTATTTTCTTTTCCATATTTTTTTTCCAAAGATTGTCTCTACTGTGGAGCCATCTCCACCATGTTTTTGCTCTGAGGATTGAACTGAGAGTTTTTGGATCCCTTAGTCCCAATCCCCCAACTTGTTTGGGCCTACAATTTTTTTCCCAACTTACCAGGGGCCATTTCTTTTCCTTTTTGGCTCCTCCTCAAAGGAAAGAGTGTTGAAGATTGTACATTGCTTTAAGGATGAATTTAGGAGCTGCCACAATTGAGAATAGGTATAGAGGCATTGCTTGCAGAACATATTTTAGGAGAACTAGACGACTTGGAAGATTCAAGGAGTGAAAGGTCTAATTGGCTAGTTTATTCTTCATTCGTAATAAGATATCTTCGCAAGTGGAGTTTTAGAGGGAATTTTCCACCAATTTCTCTTTGAGATACTTAGAAGGAAGGGAGCATCTTTGGAAACCAAATTTTTTGGAAATGTTAGTTTGAATAGTAATATGAGTATCAAAGAAAATTAATTGTGACTTACCATGGTTAATAGAGGTTCCAGAGGCTCCCTTAAAGCTAGAAAGGACCTGCTATATGGCATGAGCTTCACAGACTGTTGGGATGCCCATGAGAATTGTGTCGTCAACAAATTAGTGGCGAGATACTGGAAAATCCTAACCAAATAACCACAGTCCTTGAATATTGTTGTTTTCTACTACCACCTTGAGGGCCCGTCTCAGACCCTTCTCCATTGGGATAAAGAGAAAGGGGGACTGGGGGTCGCCTTGTCGAATGTCACATGAGGGAGAGAACATGGTTGAAGGTGACCTATTGGTGAGAATAGAAAAAGTACGTAGAGGAGGTGAGAGACATAATCCATTTAACCTATGAGGAAGAAAATCCAAAGGCTATGAGAGTGTGATTGTTGTACTGTCAGCTTAACTTGTCGAAGGCTTTGGACATGTCTAGCTTGATAAGCATACAAACAATTTTTGTAGTCTTAAGAGAGTGAATCATATCAAGTGCTAGAATGATTCTATCAAGGATTTGGCATGCCTCCACATATCCTCTTTGTTCCGAAGAGATGAGTTTGGGAAGAATAGGTTTAAGCATGTTGGCTATGACTTTAATGATTGTTTTATAAACCACATTCGAGAGAGATATCAGTTTGAACTTGCTGGGGTCTTCTGCCTTTTCTTCCTTGGGGATGAGGGATAAAAAGGTGGCGTCCAAGGCAGGGAGAACATTAGAGAATCTACAAGAGTCTTCTCCCAGTTCCCAAACATTTTGCTTGATGATTGGCTGACAGATGTGAAAGAATTCCATTGTGAAGCCGTTGGGCCCAAGATATTTTCCTTTGGGCATGTCCATGACCGCTTGCTCTATTTCCTCCAATGTGATGGGCCAGAGGAGGGATTCATTTTTCTCCTAAGAGACTAGTTTTGGGGACATTGTTGGTTATCTTGAGGATGGTCTTTGTTCTATCATGTTGGGGTTATGAGAGTAGATTCTTAAAATAATGGACCAATTCCTGTTCAATTTCTGCATGATAGGTTAGTGGATTTCCTTGGCTATCTTTTATTGAAGTGATTCAATTTTGATAAAACCTCTGGATAGTTGATATGTGGAATAATTTTGAATTTTTTTCACCCTCTTTAAGCCATTGAGCTTTGGATTTTTGTTTCCAAAGGAGCTCTTCCTTCTTGGCTATGCTATCTAGTTGAGTTTGAAGGCAAGTTTCGTCTGAGATGAGTTTTTCTGTACGACCTTCAAGTATCAATGTTTGTTGTAACAACTCCATTTAGGATTCAGGGTCTCTTTTATATTTGAAGATGTCCCCAAGACCTCTTTATTCCACTTTTTGAGCCTGAATTTGATTTTCTTTAGGCGTTGTTGAAAACGATAAATGGAGACACCTTGGATATTGTCAGGTTCATGCCACCAACATTGGATATTCTCCAATAAGGAAGGGTGATCGAGCCAAAAGGATTCAAAGCGAAAGGGACGATGTTTTGGGCTGCCTGAGAGGTTGATTTCTAGATTGCTAGGCCAATAATCCAATCATGAGCTTGGCAAGATCGAGGATTCCAGGTGAAGGCCAGAAAGAAGGAGAGATTATGAAACTAAGAATCTCTCAAGATGGGATGCTACTTGGTTTTCCCCCCCCACCTCCCCCATCTATTGTTCCATGCATGTAAGCCATTAGAGGATGTCATGTTGATCAAGTGGAGTAGGTGGATTATATCTTTCAATCGCAGTGATTCTTGGTCATGGCGACGAATTCCCCCATGTTTTTTATCCAAGGAGATTATGATATTAAAGTCACCCCCCATTACCCAATTTTTCTCTCCTATGATGGCTTTGAGGGATTGGATGGAGTTTAGAAAGAGGTGATCTTTTGGGCGCTGTTTGGGGACCATAAAAGTTGGTTAAAAATCCAGTTTATGTTGATCAAATGAGTTGGAAGTGGGAAGAAATGGTTCTTTGAGTGGAAAAATAGGTTGTTAGGGAGATCTTCGTGGGGTTCCAAATAATTCCTAGTCCTCCTGCTTCCCCTTGGGCATTGATTGAAATCGCCTAGGAGCACTTCCATATTTTTGAAGCAATACTTGAGACTAGGTTGCTATTGCACTTGGTTTATTGAAGCATTACCACAATAGGTTGCTCTTTGTCTATATTCTTCTTTAGAATCTGGTGTTTACTCTTGTTGTTGATACCTCTGATGTTCCATGAGAGTATCTTCATGTAGAACAATGGGGATTGGGGAGGAATGTGTCTGTTATCAACCTTATCCACCCTGAGTTAACCAACATTTCTTTGAGATCTTGAAGTAGTTGCTTGTTACTGTAAGTTTTAAACCTGTGAAGTAAAGCAATGAATATAGATTCTTAAGAAAAACATAAATTAATCAATGGCCCATACACATAGTACACATAGATTTACGTTGGAAGCCCTTAACTGGGATAAAACCATCCTTCCTTGGTGCCACACCTTTCAACTCTTTATTGTATTAATTTCACCATTCACCATACAATATATACAATGTTTTAGGTATTCTATAGCTACCCAAACCCTAATCCCTTAATCTAGACGTAGTTGTCGAATATGATGCACCCACACACACACATGCAAAGAATATAACACATACCCAACAGTTACTTCGTCGATCTTTCTTTTTTTCCTCTTTAAAAATATTTGATGAGTCTTTAGCGGCATTGGTCTTGAAACTTGAGGATGAGGAGGTAGAGGGATTACCTTTTTGTGGAGTAATCAGAAGGTATTTACTCCAGACGAAGGCGTCTTTGATGAGATGGATTTGTTGTTCAGGGATGGAGTTTGGGCCATGTTTCCTCCATGTTGCCGCAAGAGATTGCAGATCTAGATCAAACAACTCCATTTCCTCTCTGTCTTATGAATCTCCTTTGTCCTCATATTCATTCACCATATCTATGTCTGGATCTCTACTAGTTTGGTTTGTTTCCTCCATTAATTTCCATCAGTTTGCTTGGTTCACCTGGTTTTCCTCAGTGCTTTGATCTGGTTCGATGTCTTCTTGTTTTGTCGCATCCTCTGGTTTTCTTATGTTGGGTTCCATTGGAGTTTGCTGGAGGGTCTCAAACCTATTACTAGATTGAATATCCTTGTGAGCAAGGGGCGTTGTCAGCTTTTTGGCGTTTCATCTTTTTTTGGTTACCGTTTCAAAACCCTCTGCATGTTTTGAGTTGTTGTTCCTTGTGAGGGGCAACAACCGATTTAGGGGGTTTTCCTTGGAAAGATGTTCATGCTCATGACATTTCTGGCATCGGAAGGGGATATGCTCATAATCTATTGTTTGAAGCCATTCAGTGTCCTGGTAGCTTAGGCATATGGAGTCCGGTAGGGATTTGGAGACGTTAAGGTATACACAGATTTAAGCATATGAGGTATCTTGCCCTTTTTTTGTTATTTTTGAGATTTTGACAAAGGATCCCAGGTCATTCCCAATACCCTCGAGGATCTCCTCATCCGGTTACTCATGCGACAGAGAGTTCAACCGGATCCATACTAGGGAAACTATAAAGTCTTCTTTTTCTAGGCTGAATTTCTCTGACCAAAGATGAATGTACAACCCTACTGAGTTGAAGAAATATGGGTTGTTTTCAAAAACCATATCCTTATCCTCCACGTTGATAAAAATTTCTATGAAGAAGCCTTTGGAACCCAGTTTAAGGTCGACCTCGCCTTTGGGTTTCCATCTAGTTTGGATCTACCATTCTAGGGCTTTCTTCGTGGGCTAGATACCCTTGAATTTGTCGATGATGGCATGGTCCCTAATGTGTTGAATATATTGTCCAATCTTGTTAGAATTAATCTTGTATTTTGGTATTTCTTCAACTTTCAAGATGCATCTGTTTGCTCTGTTTGGGTTTGTGGTTTTCTGATTTTGATTCTTCTTATTAGATTTGGGTTCATCGACACTCTCGATTCCTACCCCCCTATTTCTTCTTCTTGTTCCACCACTTTTCCTTTTGCAGTGTGGGATAGAGTGCGACTGACAACACGACAGTTGTTGTTAGCTTGTGCATCGTTGTAGGAGGGAGTAAAGCTCCCTCCCCTAACCGTTGTCATGAGAACTATGGCAGGGGTCTAACCGAATCAATGTTGAAAACCCTAAGCAAGCTCTCTCCAAGAGGCGACCTCTAATCTTACGATTCATGTTAGTGTTTTCCTTGGAGATTTAGGCAAACAAAGTAAAGTATTTTTAATTTTTAATTTATAAATGAAAACATTAAATAAAGATCAATGGCTACATATTTTTAATTTATAAATGAAAACATTAAATAAAGATCAATGGTTACATAATGAGACAAAGTAATTAAATAAAGATAAATTGTTACATATAGAAACAAAATAATACCAAATGAATTTGTTTTCTTATCTTCAATAATTTCTATTAAAATATTCTTGTTATGATAGATAAAAAATATTTTTATAAATTAATTTTCTTTCATTAAGTTTATTTGCATCATACAAAATATCAGACCATAATGACTTTTATGTTTGACTACTAAAGGTAAACGTAAATTTCAGCACTGGCGGAATCCCAGATCAGCGGTCGAGTGTAGAGGAAAAGTTGATTTCAACATCTGGTGTAACTACGAACCGATTTTTCGGTCGGTGTAATGGCAAATTGATTCTACTATTTAATCATGGTAACTGTGTCATGTTGTGGTGAGATTAGAATGATAGGATAATTAATTGGTAAAAAAATTTTTTTTTTTCCCTCTCGGGATGTGAATTGGGTTTAGTTTGGATGATGGTCAGAAATCATTGATATTCTCTTTAATTCTATAAATGATATGATGAGCTCATAATAGGTACTGTTATAATAATAACAGTAAATGTAGCACCGTTTTAGCCTTAAAAAAACAACAAAAACGTTTTTCACAAGGAGATGAAATCTCCATATGAAAATGTTTCCTCGTTTTCTTGCTAACGACGGTCAGGATCGATTTGCTGGAGGACGCGCTTTGTTTCTTCGTTGTTGGCTCTATTTCCTCAGACGAATTCCCTATTTTGCTTTGCTGTTAGGAGGGGCAGCGTTTGAGGAACCTCTATGATGCATTGAATTGCTCTTTTGGAAGAGAGAATGAGCATCTTTCAAAGGGGATCATTGTGGACCTATTGAGCTCATGGAAGTAGCTTCCGCACAGGTTGTTGAAGGAGAGATAGAGTCTATGTAGGAGTCCGTATGCACAGTAAAGCTCTTCTTTCCATTATTCTGTAGCAAGCTTGGTGTATAAGAGAGACCAAGAACCAGGCAAAATCCAAGCACAAAGTAATGATTATAGGAAAAAGGCTGAGTGGGCGAGTGAGAGGGCCTGTTAAAATGTGAGAGACGTGAAAAATCATGGAGTTGTTGCAGGCAAGAGTGGAAAAGACTCACAGGCATGGTGAGATCAATTCATCCATTCCTAAGCAACTAGTAGAGTCCATGGTGAGCAAGCATTGCAGATAAGTAAAGGAAGGTTGAAGTTAGGGTTTTCTACCTGTGGTAAAAATATTCTTCATGCACTATGTATGTCTTGATTAGTCATGTATGTTTTGAGAGTGGCCATGTATGTTTTAAGAGTTGGTCATAGGGTAATTTGGGGTAGTTTGTCTCACAAAACAAGGAGGTATTATATATCAATTTGATGTTTCACTTTGTTATGATTTTAAAATTAGATTATTATTGTTATGTTCTAATTCCAAATTATTAAAAAAATAAACTATTTATCTAGTTATTTTTTGAAAATTTCAAAATATAAAAATATAATGACATTTCTTATGTTTGGATGATCACTATACTTAAGAATAATATATTAGGTGATTATTTTGGATTGAAAAATAATAAATATAGAATGTAAGTGAATATTTAATAAAAAAAATATAATTTAATATTGAAATTTTCTAATTTTGATGAACATTATCAATATAAGCATAAAAAAGGAATTTTTTAAAAATGAAATTGTTCAATTGACTAATGTATTTCTTGAAAAAAAAAATAGTCAAATAACATAAATTTACCATTAAAAAAATACCCTAATGACCATCTCCTCAAATATGTGTTCTACTTTTGTTGGTTCTACTAGGGTGGACATCTCATTGGCCATTAGAATACCCTAATCCATAGGATCATTGGAGGAAGAATTTGGATCTATGAAAGCCTTAAAAATGCTATGTGGGGAGAGTCGCCCTACCCTTTTGAGGGCCTTAGTTATCCTCTATAATTGGGTTTCCACCCAAGAAAAAACATTGTTTTTCATAATAACTATCTATTGTACCTTTGTTAAATCATGGAAGGTCGGATGAATGACATGGACATGAGTTTTTTTATCTGAAATGGATCACCATATAAATTGTCATGCATTTTGGTACTTTTTTAGTGGAAAAGTTGGAGTTATTGACTTGTACGACCCATTTTAGGGGTAGGTCCTATTTTGGTGATTTAGGATCCATAAACTTTTGGAACCAATTTGGGACATTAAATGACCATTTTTGGGGTCAAAGCTTTGTGGAAAATTACATAGCCCTTCGACATTGTTCTACAAATCGAGAGATTTCCATTGACATAGATATCGCCTCAATTGGATTTCATAGAAGGAAGTTATGTCCCCACAAGTTGACCTATGCTTTTGACCACCATGGTACCAAGTGGATGCCAAGTCAATGGCCATTACTCACACATGTGGAACTAGTCACTTGTAGACTTCCAAGAAGATTCTAAGGGTCCAAAACCCTAACCCTAATAAGGAGTTAAGGCATGTAAAAACCCTAACTCTAACCCTAGATGGCTATGAGGACATGTTAAACATTAGGTTGCTAGGAAATGAAGGGATTTCATTCTTCTTGTATTGATTATTGTTCCATAGTTGAGTAGAGCAAGGGAGTGTGATATTAGCGCAAAACAAAGTAGAAGACCTTGTAGTAGCCATACAAACCACAATGTCAATGGAAACTCCATAGTGAGTTCACCTTTCTTTGTATTTTCATTTCATATATGAGAAAAAGAGAAAGGCATAGTCCTTACCTTATGGTTGGGTTTCACATATTGGGTTTCCTCGAGTACATCTTGTGTTCATTGTGTGGATGGTGTGGCATTTTTTTAGTTTATTTTATTTCAGTGTTAGTGTATTACAATTTTTTGAGCACTAAGCTAGTAATATTAAATTTTAATCTTAAACAAACATTGCATAGCAAAGATTCATAGAAACTTGTAAGGTTTGTTGTGACGATCCATAGCATTTTATAGATTATTTTTAGTGTCCTCCCTTGCACTTTTAGTATCCTCCCCCATGCTTCCAAATTTATCCCCTACGTCTCGATCAACATCCTAATCACCTTAAACACATTATAGACACACTTTGCATCAAGTTTTCTTCCCTGTCATGTCCCCATTTTTGGATTCCCTTATTATGCAGTTAGAGTAACTTTAGGAGGCTTGAGTCAACCAAGTCAGAGGGGTGAGACTATGTCATCAGTGAGCTCAGAGGGTTGGATGAGTTTTATGGAGCCCAACTTAGTTTATTTACCATTATTCATCATTAGGATCGTTTCCGCACAACTTGCTCTTGGTTCTATTGCATTCCAACGATTTTCGTAAAATAGGGTTATTAATGGGCATATTTTAATTAATTACACTAAAGGTACTATTTGGAGCTTGTTTCTTGGAGAAATACCTTACAACTTGTTGGAACCGAGACGAAAATATCTACAAGATGGGATGATCAAAAATGACTTTCAGTGGCAGGAGAAATCATAAAGGTGAATTAATCACTTTTTGGAGTAAAAAGGTTCATTAAATTAATAAAGTGATTTTATGAGAAAATATTAAAAATGAATTAAAAGTCACTTGAAGGGGAAAAGGTGAAAAGGGTTATAAAAGAGAGATAGGGGCTCATATTCTCTCATTATTGCATATTGTGAATTGGAAATTAGAACCCAGTGAGGAGTTAGGCGACTTCCTTCTTGTTTGGTGGCTTTCTGGATGAAACCATCGTCATTGATAGAGATCAGTGTTGAAAGACACACCCTAGTCCGTCAGGAGGACCACACAGGTTCTTCATCGAGATACATGATCAAATTATATCAGAGAGAAGTCCAATATCAACTAGGGCGCAAATTTGCTAGTTGTAGCGTGAAGTTTTGGGAAGAGTTTAGCAGCAGTTGAGGGTCGCTAGGCCCAACCAGTCAAGGAAAGACGAATTCCTTCCAACAAATTTTAGGAGTCATCAGGGCGCGCCAGTAGAGGTAGTTATCATTAGATTCCGATGGGTAAATCTCCTAGATCGTGCTAGTTTGCCATTTTGCAGTGTGTGGAGGTTTGGGCATCCATCCAAGTTCCAACTAAGCAACATTGAGCCAATGTTTCATCTCAGAGGCTTGGAGAATGTTCTAGAGAGCAGGGCGACCCATCTAAGATAGATCTTAGTCATATATGACGAGTATAGCCATCAGGGAGAATTTCCCAGTTTGCAACAACAATTTTTCGTCTTATTTGCAGCTGCATGTAGCATATTTATCATTGCATGCGAGAGATCTTTAGCACATGCCTAAGATCCATTCATATGGCGTTATCATTGGTATTTATCGGTCTTTTATTTTGTATTCCAGTTAAGATCGTTACTACTCAGATCTAACTGATGATATCTAGCTTGATTTTTCTGCATATTGATTGTATTACTGTTATTTTGTTGAATAAGAACTATTGCATTGGCTATGGTTCCAAATTTATTTGCATACATGATATAAAACAAGTAACACAACAAAACGCATCCAGAAACCTTGAAAGACAGTCATAAACCCTTTACAACTTTGCTAGAAACCCCAACGCATCAAATCTGCAACATAGATCTCAGAGCTAACAGTTAATATTCTGATCAGAGGATTCGAGGATATTACAGTGGAAACCTCAGTGTATCATATCTACAACCGAAACCCCAGGGATTATCAGTTTATATCCAAATCTGAGATCCGAGATATTATAGTGGTATAAGAGTTGGTTTTCTTGCCAACCTAAGGGGAAAAACAACGAGGAGTTCTCTCAAATTGTTTCCACTAAATTTCAGCGGTGGTAACTTGCACTTATACCTTCAAGTGCAGTAGTAGAGAGAAAAATTTTAGATCAAATATGGAGGACAACATGAGGAATATTTGTAATATTCTTGCACAGGGGCGACAATAGTTGATGCAGGCTATGGAAAGCCTTCAAAAAAATGCAGGGATGAATGGATCTAGTGGTTCAAAGTGGTAGCAAATATGACATAAAGGACATGATGATGACTTTGTATATTGTTTTAGGGAGTGTCAGGATCTTGGTATGACATTTCATGCATCTGCACCATCAAACATCATGAGTGGCATGAACCCCAAGTATCAGTGGAAAAGAAGGTGAAGGTGCCAAGGAAAAAGGTTGATGGTGCATATGGTGAAGTGTCCCCATCAATTAATGTTGAGGATTCCACATCATACCTTATTAGTGATGCTCATGAAGATGAGGATGTGTGTGAGGAGGAGTTGGCAGTGAATGAGATACCTTGTGAGGTTGACCTCATTTCTTAGGAGATGTGTATGAGAGATGAGAGAAATGTAGTTGGTTTTGAGGAGTTTTGTTCACATGGGTCACCTAGTGAGATGGATCTCTTTTCTCAGGAGGTGTTTTTGAGTGATGTTGGGAAGAGTGGTACAACATATGTTGGGGCGTAATCTGATGAGGATTCCACAGATGACCTTGGTAGCAGGAGTCACGAGGTAGCACTTCAACGTGATTTGGATGTTTGTTCATGTGAGTCACACCATTTGACAGGGAAACTGAAGGTTAGTGAGGACATGATTGTGGAAACCATGAGACACCTCGATGACACACATACATTGTTATGAACATAAATACATATAAATGAATGTTCATAACACAATAATTAGTTAGTAAATAGTTAGTAATAGTAATTAGTAATAATGAAAGGACATGTTCTCCAAAAGACATGTCTAGTGGTGAAAGGGCACCCCTGTGTGGGTATATAATCAAGCCCTCCTTCTCAAATGTAAATCATCATTTTTATCATATATTTTATCAATCATTTATATTTTATACAGTATTATACAATTGCGTACTGGGTTATTTATTACATTGGTATCAGAGCTAATCGGTCCTCTCCCCCATATCCCCCACATCCCGTTTCTTCCCATCTCCCGTAAACCCTTCCCAACCAAATTTCCGTCCCCAAATATATATATTAAACCGAAAAAAAAAAAAAAAAAAAACTGTTCCCTCCTAATTCCAGTCCCGTTTTCCCTTCCGCCCCCCTTCCCTATTTCATTTTCCCATAACCCTCCCGCAACTTCTTTTCCGATTACTCCCACGCTTTACTACCCTTCTCCATTCTCCCATTCACTATCCCCTCTCCCCTCCCCTGCACTCCCGACTCCCATTCGCTACCATTCTCCATTCGCCCATTCACTATCCCCTCTCCCCTGCACTCCCGACTCCCATTCGCCATTCACTTTCCCCCTCTTCCCGATTCCCCCTTCTGTAAACCCTCGTTGTTCCCTTCCGCCCTTTCTTTCCCTATTTCCCTCCCGTAACCCTGTAAAACCATCTCCCGACTCCTCTCCCGTAGCCTGTTCCCTCCCCTACCGTAACTCTGTAAACCCGACCCCACTCCCCCGTAACCCCTCACTCATAGCATACCGTAACCCCTTACCGTAAACACTACCGTCTCGTCCCCGTAAAAAACCCTTTCCGTCACCTTCCCGTAGCCCCTTCCCCCCGTAACCTCTACCTCTACACCTTCCCGTGATCCTTCCCCCGTCCCGTATCCACTCCAGCCTACCTCTGTTCGCTGACATCCCCGACCACACTCCCGACCACACTCCTATCACAACTGTCACCCTCACACAACCGACCACCTCCGCACCTGTCGGCCACTCCCATAAATAAACCAATACACCCCTTCATTCAGTCGTACCCTTTTAAAAGGGGAACTTTGACCAAATATATATATATATATAAAATTTGATTAAGAATAATATTATATATAAAATAAATATATATATTAAAATAATAATAATAATAATAAAATAAATAAATAAATAAATTATTATTATTATTATTATTCTAACAAGTGGAGCAGCGGAAGACACAGTCAGTAAAAATTGCTTCAAAATATTCACCCCCAAGTACGAGGAAAATGGCAGATTTAAAAAATCAAATTGAAAAAATAGACCAAGATTGCAAAAACGCCCGACAATTACTCGAAAAAGCATTACAAAAAACTAATGACGAATTGCGAGA
>ML819450.1:29032-79471 GCA_009831015.1 Picea engelmannii
TCTCCAAAAGACATGTCTAGTGGTGAAAGGGCACCCCTGTGTGGGTATATAATCAAGCCCTCCTTCTCAAATGTAAATCATCATTTTTATCATATATTTTATCAATCATTTATATTTTATACAGTATTATACAATTGCGTACCGAGTTATTTATTACATACATTGGTGGTTGATATTTGTTGGAGGGCCTCTATGGCGTAGGAAAACTTGGGAGGAGATCTTTCCCTTGCGGATTTCATTACACTCAAGGAGGCCACGATAGTGACTAGATCTAAATATCTACACCTTCTCACATATAGGGATTATCTTTTCGCAATGAGTGGCATGTACCAGGGTGCATTGGAAGGGAAAGAGCATGAGGTAGACAGACTTACCTGTGTGCTGGTGAACACAAAAGAGTCCTTGGAGAGCACACATATGGTCCTTCAAAAATTTGACTTATAGGTAGAGCAACTTCAGGAAGAGTTGAGTCAAGCATCTCTTTCATCCATTTCAATAGACAGTCAATCATATACATCAACCTTCTCTCATGAAGTTGTCAGTGACATTGTCGAATTGATGGAGGAGCCTCATGTGATGGGTGAGCATGAGGGGCATTTAGACTTACAAGCGATTGTAGGGATATATGACACGTATATTTTTTAGGATGCACATGTGTTGCAGGAGCCACCACCTTTGGTGAGCTCCTTGATCGCTCACGATGAGACAATTGAGCATACACTCATGGATTGTGGAGACAAGTACATTTTGGTTGAGGACACATCCATTTGAGATCCAGGGTTAGTTGACACCCATGATGAGGACATATCTATACAAGATCCAAGGTCAGTTGATACTAATGGATTGTGGTTGATATAGTGGTACATTCAAGATACAAGATGGTACCAAAGGACATAGGAGTATGCAATGGTATACATGGGAATACAATGATGAGCAGTAGTTTGCAGTGGCATGTAGGGGTGTATAGTGGCACACATGGGGATGCACTGGAGTGCAGAGCAAAGGCATACTTGATGGAGCATGGAGTTTCTAGTGGAGAGTGTTCCGCTCCGTTGCCACAGTGCGTGGATTTTGGAGATCATATCATCAACAACCGCAATACTTATGATGATGGAGAGAGTAGGGTTGACCATCTATGTGAGGAGACACCTTTGTATGCATATGATGGCATGGGAGTTGCGTGGAGTTCGAGTGACTACTCAAATAGTCCACCGGTGTGGAGGGGTGAGTTATTGGCCATACCTTTGGGATTGAACAATGTATGTGACACTTTCCAGTTAGGTACACAGTCGTGGAGGTTTCTGCTACCGTTCCTTGATGCTCTCATCAGGTACAACAGGAAATGGGAGGATTATGCGAGAAAGTTGGATGAACCCTGGACCGTTATAGACATGACAAAGATTCTCCATTTAGGGCATGTGGACAGTGCACAGGTTGACAGAGGAAGATTGAGGGATGACACGATCTACTATAGAGATGGCCCATATTTAGTCTCTGAGTCCACATTTAGGGAGATGGTCATGAGGGTGACGTATGATACATATTGGGTAGGGCATTTCGAGAATTTGTACGAGTTTGAGGCACCATAGGAGATAGGGATATTTTTCAGTGGGGTGTCTAAACTCCAGGCTTTGCTTACATACATTGTAAGGAGTGAGGATCACAGATTTCTCTGTGCAGGTTGGCAACAACAAGACATATTAGTAGGGACAAGGTTGACTCCTAGTATCTGGTTCTCATCAGTTGGTGGCATATAGGGTTCAGTCTATTGGCTCAACAATATTTCCACAGTTACCAGTGTGGCACAACAACGGTCAGTGGGAATTGGAAGTGGTGGACTTCCAAATTGGCTATGGGATCCGGGGATTCATTTGGTCAGTAGTTTGCTTCACTTCTTGATGGACCGGGTTGCGCCAACGAGTGGTCTACTTCATTCTTGGATTGTCATGAGAGGGATTTTTGGGATTCTTTCTATATGGCAAGACAAGTTCTCTCTTTTGGTACCTAGGATTGAGTATGGCAGTGGATTTGCAGACTTTGGTTTTGCAGGGACACCTTTACAGATTCCGCTTCTTGGTAGCAGGCCTAGTCTTTACAGGTATTTTAGCATGGGGTTCCAGGAGTGGGGAATCCAGTATGTGTACTGTTAGCGCTCAAATGTCCTTTTAAATTTTTTAAGCGTCTTCATCATTTCATGCTAAATTTTCATTTTCTTTGGTCTTTCGCCCATTGTTATAATCCTCAAAATTTCCATTTAGCCTTGACAAGTTTTCATTGATCACTTTTTTCCCATTCATCTTATGTCAAAATGATCCTATGGTCTTCGTCTTCTTGACCTGCATTCCAAAAAGAAATATAATTATTGTTATTTAGCTTGAAACCCTAGCTTTTGTGTTTTTATATTTTCAAATAAAAATAAAAAAAATTTATTTGTTAATTTTGCCAAATTTGAAAAAAAAAAAAAGTGTGTGCTCTCGAGTGTTCTAATCCTAAGTCTAGCCTATCGACCAAATCATCTAACATATGCCAAATTCCAAGTCTACATGTCAAGTCTATGTCAACACATAAACTAAACAAGCCAAGCCCCAAAACCACACTCCACAGGCCTCATTGAAATGCTATACGGTCTGTTTGTCTTCTGGCAGCTGCAAATCTTGTCTTTTCTGCAGGATATGATACAGTGATCAAAGCATGTCTATGCTGTGGAAGCATCAGAAATGGTAGATTATGCACGTAGACTTGTTGCTGGAAATCCATCTTTGGGTCAACATATAACATTGATCAAGGAAAAGGAAAGAAGGATTCCCATGACAAGACTACGAAAGTGAGTGGCTACACGTCTGGAAGATTCACAGAACACATTTTCTCTGCTAACTACATTTAATGAAATTGACATGACAAATTTGATGCAACTCGAAAAACACGATGTCAAGTTGGGTTTCATGTCAAGATTTCTAAAGGGTGCAGTGAGTGCACTTCAGAACCAACCTACAGTTAATATTGTCATCGATGGCGATGATATTATATACATAGATTATATTGACATCAACATTGCTGTTGGTACACCCAAGGGTTTTGTTGTACCAGTAATCTGTAATGCAGATCGTTTGAACTTTTCAGAAATAGAGAAAACAATAAATGTTCTTGGAAAGAAAGCAAATAGTGGCACCATATCAATTGATGAAATGGCTGGAGGCACTTTCACTATATCAAATGGTGGTGTGTATGGTAGCCTCTTGAGTAACCCCATTATCAGACCCTCTCCAACAGTAAGATGATATAAAATTGGAAGCAACATTATTAGTCCAGAAGCAACGAAGATATCAACCTCCAAGTCAGAATTAAATCAAATTTTCAAGAATCTCTATCCAAATTTCCTTCTACAGGTGTTTGTAGAATCTGTCAACCATTTTACACCTATTGCGCTACAAACCATGGATTTGCCAACGAGGTAGAAGACAAGTTCCAATTGAATTTTATTTTTGGTCAAGGATGAAGAGGCTCGATGCCCAGCTGTGATAGAAGTTCCAGAAAGAGTAATCATCTCCAGCCCATGATCCACTTCAAAAAGTATCCTTTATTTCTCTTAAAACTATCTCCTACAGTCAGTTTGTAGCGCAAAACAGGTTTTATCAGTGCATTGCGCTACAAACTAGTCAATTTCCTGTGTATGATGGATTTGGTCAAAGATGACCTGATTTTCAGCAGTCAAAGATATTTTGGTGTTCCAGCTGTTGGATGTCGATGATGGAGGACTTCTACACCCATCAGGAAGATCACGTGGAGTTGTTGAAGACCTAGTATTAGGATATGGTTTGACTCCATGAAATTAGGATCTAATTCTGAAAGATTTTGTAATAGATTAGATTAGAAGCAAAAAGGTGGTATTCGATCCCCTTTTGGAGGATCTGAGTTAAGCATTGTAAGGCTATTTAAAGCCCACCATTTCTACAGTGTGGGAGGGGGGTTCAGTCCTCGAGGCTGAGAGGAATGGAAGATCCATGTGTACTCCTTTTGTGATAAATACCTTTGAATATATTATGGAATGATGAGCTTCTGTCATGTGATACTGTTCAGACCTCCTTTTCCTTTTCTTATTCTGTACTTGTGAGTTTGATTTAGGGATTATTTCATTGTTTATCTTATGATTGATATTTGTCTTCTTATCTCTGCATAAATAAACAAAGAGTCACAAGTCATTTGCTAGTTATATTCAACCTTTCACATGCATTTTTAATAGATGTGATGTTGTTGGCATAGTTAGCATTCTTCAGCCACTTCAGCTTGAAAAATTATCTGATCAGTACCCTTTGATACCTTGTTTTGTCTTGATGTGTTCGAATTTGTCTTGAGTAGAAGAGTGAGTGTGTGAGGTGTTCATCTTTGATCCATTCCTTTATACCTTTATTTAAACATTTGATTAAGTTACCAAGCTCATTCCCTTTATAGTCAGGGAAAGACTCTTGGAGTGATAACATGTACATTGGGCAGACAGTCATGGCCAAAGTGGCGCAACATCAACATGATGATCCCTTTTGTAGATTAGCATGGGACCCTGAGATTACAGGGCTGGAATTTAATTGACTGATAGAGGTGAGTGGATCCTTGTAGGGCGAAATCATTAAAATTTTCCATTGAGTTTCAGTTTTGAGGAGAGCGTTTCACTTTTTAGTGATTCGCTGAGGTCTTGTAGCTCCTCACTTTGGCGGCTATATGTTTAGTCGGAGGTGGCCATGTATGGCTTGGAGTGGTCAGAGAGGTCAGGATCATTTTCTATGGAGGCCGAGTGTTACTTTCAAGAGTTCTCTCATGAGATGCGTGAGAGTGGCTCCCTAGTAGAGCGACTCGTTGAGGGGTTGACCGAGTTTTTGCACTACCATGTTTCTCTACCCATCAGTAACATTCAAAAGGATACTTTTTATGTCAGTACCTCACCAGACAGTGAGTTGAGAGGAGGATGCTTCACATATTCCAGGTTGGTTTGAGACCCAGGTATCATGTTCAATTTCAGTTGGGTTCAGTTGGCAGAGTGTTACGGTTTAATAGGATTGCTTGAGGAAAAACAACCTTTGGGAAGGGAGGACTATCATGTCCCCATTTTTGGATTCACTTATTATGCGGTTAGAGTCACTTCAGGAGGCTTGAGTCAGCTAAGTCAGAGGGGTGAGACTATGTCATCAGTGAGCTTAGATGGTTTGGATGAGTTTTATGGAGCCCATCTTAGTTTAATTACCATTATTCATCATCATGATCATTTCCACACAACTTTTTCTTGGTTCTATTGAATTCCAATGATTTTCGTAAAATGGGGTTATTAATGGGCATATTTTAATTAATTACACGAAAGGTACTATTTGGATCTTGTTTATTGGAGAAATACCTTAGTGTAATAGCTCGTTGGAATTGAGGCGAAACTATCTAAAAGATGGGATGATGAAAAGTGACTTTCAGTGGCCGAAGAAATCATAAAAGATGAATTAATCACTTTTTGGACTAAAAAGGTTCATTAAATTAATAAGTGGTTTTTTGAGAAAATATTAAAGATGAATTAAAAGTCACTTGAAGGGAAAGAGGTGAAAAAGGGGTATAAAAGAGAGATAGGGGCTCATATTCTCTTATGATTGCATATTGTGAATTGGAAACTAGAACTCAATGAGGAGTCAGGCAACTTCCTTCTTGTTTGGTGGCTTTCTGGATGAAACCATCGCCATTAACAGAGTTTAGTGTTGAAAGACACACCTTAGTCCATCGGGAGGACCACACAATTTCTTCATCAAGCTACAAGATCAAATTATATCAGCAGAGAAGTCCAGTATCATCTAGGGCACATATTTTCCAATTGCAGTGTGAAGTTTTGGGAAGAGTTTAGTAGCAGTTGAGGGTCGCTAGGCCCAACTAGTCAGGGAAAGACAAATTCCTTCCAACCCATTTGAGGAGGAGTTAGGGCGCACCGATAGAGGAAGTTATCATCATATTCCAATGGGTAAATCTCCCAGATCATGCCAGTTTTTCAGTTTGCAGCGCGTGGAGGTATGGGCATCCATTGTAATGTCCCTTTCCAAATAGGATCTCCAGAGAGGAAGCTTAATGGTCTAAACCGCCCCGTTAGACTATAGCCAGGGCCAAAAAATGGGTAAATAGGGTTACTAGAGGTCACTCCAGTCACAGGTGTTATATTCAGAAAGTGACATTGAGCTAAAAAGGGTTAAAAGTGATTTTAAGTCATTATGAGCTAAAAATAGAAGTCAACAGTGAATTGGGGTTTCAACAGTGATTTAGGGTTTTGGAAGTCAACAATGAATTAGGGTTTCAACAATGATTTAGGGTTTTGGAAAGATATAAAGGAAGGGTCAACGACCTAATTCATTATTATGCAGATTGTAACTTGTCATTGAGGAGAGAGGCGCATCTCAGGAGATATAGTTTAGTGGATTCCAGGAGGAAGACACCAGTTGGATTATTTCGGTGTTGAGAGACACACCCTAGTCACCGGGAAGATCACACAGGTCTTCCATCATTCTTCAGCAACAGTTATACAGTGTTCAACATCAAGGGCACATTCATCCAGAGTGAGGGCGTAGTTTCTGAGGAGGTTTAGAGATCGACTTGTCCCATCCAGGGAGAATTTCGAGATTTCCCTCTGACCCATTTGAGAGGAAGGCAAGGCACATCTTTTGCTTGGTTCATTTCCAGATTCCAATGGAGGAATCATCTGGGGTGCATTTTCCAGACTTGGGAGTGCGTCACTTTTGGCGGATATATTCAGGGTTCCCGAGCGAGAATCAGACTATATTCAGGGAAACCCTTCCGACCCATTTCCCAATAGACCAAGGCGGTCATTTTGAGACACATCTCGTCCGATTCCATCGGTGGAATCACTAGGACGCATTTTGCCAGAGAAAGAGGGGAGCATTCCCCCAGGGGGATCCATTCGGGGTCCAAGCCCACCAGCAAAGGGATCTGATAGTTACCAGTACTGAGGACTACAATAGGGCACATCATTTGGGATAGTTTCCAGGCCATTTCGAGAGGTATATCTCCCAGGGAAAACTTTCCAGACTTCCATCAGTTACCGCACGAGCTGCCATAGTTCCAGCGCATCCATTGATCCCACAGTGCTCACATATTCCGGGTATTATCTTTAGTTGTTTATTCATATTCCGGCTAAGATCCTTTTGTCTTTTGATCTAGCCGATTATTGTCATTTTATTCAGCCTCATTCGGCCTTTGTAATCCGCAGAGATATCATAATATAAACTTTGCATTCCTTTGTCACATTTATTATTTGTATGACCATTTATATGTTGTAAACGATTGATCCTACTCACACATTATCAACGTTTCCTAGACTAGCCAAGTCAAGAACATTACAGTGGTATCAGAGCTTTAGTCCTGCCAACCTGTGCCTAAAGACAATGAGTGCAGCAGAAGACCTAGAGGGCCGTGAACATGTAGGTGACGAATATGTCACTTACAACAGGCATAAGGAAAGAAGGTATAGGCCTGAATTTCCCCCTTTTCCTCCTAACTTAGAGGAAGAGGAAGAGGCGCACAAAGAAGCAGAGAGAAGGGCAGAGCGAGAGGCTAAGCGCGAGGCAGAGAGGATGCTAGGAGACAGATATGAGCAACCAAAGGGCAGTGGCAAGGCCCTCGTAGATCCAGAGACAATTTTCATCCAGGTTATCAATGATATGTTAGCTAGTCAATGGACCATGTCTCAGTCCTTGGCACAGGTGATTGATAGATTAGCTAGAGTGGGCACCACAGACAGACAAGTCCCGCATGCAGCACAGGGGAACACAGGAGCAGGCAGTAGACCCCAGTCACCCTCTCGCACATACACCTCTGCGAGTAAGATTCCCAGACCCTTGTTTCCTAGTTTCCAGAGGGCACCCCCGGTAGCAGCACCGCCACCGATAGCATAGATTCCACCCACTCATGCAGAGGACATTGCAGAGTATAGGAGGGAGTACGCAGCATAGGGTCATGACTTCCATCAGGACATGACCCTAGTCGAGTACTGTGGACTCAGACTCAGGAACCGCCCTAGAGAGCTACAAAGAGGACCTCAACAACATCAGGAGCATAACATGGATTTCATCCGAAAAGTTGGTAAACTCACCATACCTTTATTTGACAGATCGTCCAAATGGACTGCCAGAGCTTGGGTGCAGAAGATAGACACATACTACAAGCTCAACCAGATGACTGAGACAGAGGCCATCAGTTTTGCGACCTTACACTTGGAGGGTGAGGCACACGAGTGGTGGTATCATGAATTGGTGACATTGGGTCACAGTCACATCACTCCCTATAGGGAGTTCACAGAGAGGCTCATGGACAGGTTTGACAGGAGGGATTTTGAGATCCACTTCAGGGATCTAGCCCAGTTGAGATAAACTGGCACAACATAGGCATTCATCTCGGAGTTTCAACGGGTAGCCGTGGCAGTGACAGATATATTAGAGCCCAGGTAGATCATGCTATTCTCAGAGGGACTCACTGATCCTTTGAGAGGATGGGTGAAGGTATACAGGCCTCCCACCTTGCAGGATGCCATCCTTCGCACTCGAGATTTGGCAGACTCAGTGCCAAAGACTAAAACCTTTTCCAATCCTTTCGTACCCCAGAAGGATCGAGACATGAATCCATTCCAGAGAGAATAGAAGGGCAAGGAGAAGTTGGATGATGAGACTAGGCGAGAGATTATGAGGAAGAAGCTTTGCTTCAACTACAGAGACCCTTGGGTCCCAGGCCACCGGTGCATGGGCAAGGGAGAGATTCAATATATTGAGGTGGTAACAGACAGTGTGGATAGTGAGGAGGAGCAGGACAGTGGATCCACTAGCTCAGAGGAGGAGTCATCACATGCAGAGGATCAACCTCCCCGTAGACCACCGACACCGACAAGAGCCCATCCTCCAGTAGTCCCACAGGCGCCTAAGCAGGCTAACAAGAAGAAACCAACAAAGGGAGGAGTCATAGCGACCCTTTCTGGTGTTCCCAAGTATGATACCCTCCGGATCAGAGGGACTATTTAGGGGCAATGGGAAATCTCCCTGATAGATGGTGGGACCACCCACAACTTCATCGACACTTCACGAGTATCGAGACAAACACTTCATATAGAGGATTTTGAGGGGTTTGATGTTGCAGTAGCAGATGGCCACACAGTGGAGTGTCTAGACAGAGTTCCAGACTTGGAGGTAAAGTTAGGCAACTATACAGTGAGAGACACATTTTATGTGGTTGACCTATTTGACACAGATGTAGTGTTGGGAGTCCAGTGGATGATTACGTTGGGAAAAATCACCACCAATTACCAAACCTTGGAGATGGGATTTAGAGACCATGATGGGAAGAAGGTTGTTCTAAGAGGTATGTCGACAGAAGCACCTAGGAAAGTTTCAGCCAAGAGGATGGAGAGGATATTCAGAAATGGGGAGGTAGCATATTCCGTCGAGTGTTTGATCACTACGCGAAAGGATTCAAAGGGTCGACAACAATATCATACAAAGATCAAGAATTTGTTGGGACAACGTCAACAGGTTTTTGAGTCGATTCCACCAGGGAGACCACCTGACAGGGGGTTTGAGCACACGATTGAGTTGGAAGAGGGGGAAAAACACATGATCACCCCCTCATATCGCCATCCTAGGAGGTTCAAGGATGAGATAGAGAAGGAAATCAAGGAATTTCTAGCGATGGGACACATCAGACCGAGCAACAACCCATTCGCTTCTTCAGTTGTCTTAGTTCTGAAGAAGGATGGCACCATGAGGATGTGCATTGATTACCGAGCCTTGAAGAGGAAAACCATTAAGAACCGGTATTCTATCCCACGCATTGACGAGTTGCTGGATGAATTTCATGGGGCAGTTTTCTTCTCAAAGATTGATCTACGCTCTAGGTATCACCAGATCAGTATCCGAGAGCAGGACATAGAGAAGACGACATTTCAATGTCACTTTGGACATTTCGAGTTCCTGGTTATGCCATTTGGGCTAACCAATGCACCCACCACGTTCCAGTCTTGCATGAACCACATATTCAGGGATTAGTTGAGGAAATCAGTCTTGGTTTTCTTCGACGACATCTTGGTCTACAACAAGACATGGCAGGAGCATATGAGGCACTTGGATGAGGTATTGAGAATCATGAAGGCACAGTCATTATATGCCAAAGAGTCCAAGTGTGAGTTTGGTATGACAAAGCTGCTTTACTTAGGCCATATCATCTGTGCACAGGGGGTACAGGTGCACCAAGAAAAGATCAGGTCCATTCTGGACTGGCCAAAGCCCAGGAACATAACAGAGTTGAGGAGTTTCTTCATGCTATGCAGCTATTACAGGCGGTTTGTCCGGGGTTTTTCTCAGCTTGGAGCACCGCTGCTGGATCTTACCAAGCATGGGGCTTTCATCTGGATCGAGGAATCATGGAAAGCCTTTAATCACATGAAAGAAGTCATGAGCACTTGTCCAGTATTGGCATTACCAGACTTCACCTTGCCATTTGTACTAGAGTGTGATGCATCCAAGGAGGGTATCGGGGCAATTTTGATGCAGGGAGGACACCCCATTGTATTCAAGAGCAGGAAGCTCAGTTAGCCCGAGAGTTTGTACTCGATTTATGACAAGGAGATGTTGGCAATCATGCATGCCTTGACCAAATTCAGACAATACTTCATGGGCAACAAATTCATGGTCAAGATGGATCACAACAGCTTGAAGTATTTCCTTGAGTAGAAGGACCTTAGTGAGCGCCAATAGAAATGGGTGACGAAGGTACAGGCATTCGACTTCGACATAGAGACCTGCGACCTGTTCTTTGATGGAGATTTCAACAAATTGGAAATCCCACTTGTTAGTGGAATATTCCAAGAACAAGTTCGCTTGTGAGGTGATGGATGGACAGATACAGGATGACAGGCATAGGGTCATTGATGATGTCATATTATACAAGGATAGAGTCTACTTGGTGCCAGATTTGGGGCTCAAGAAGAAGATCCTCACAACAATTCATTATTCACCCCTAGCAGGCCATCAGGGTTTCTTCAAAACCTACAGACAGATCAAGGAGAGGTTCTCATGGAAGGGCCTCAAACATGATTTTATGAGACATGTCAGTGAGTGTGTGACTTTCCAGCAGAACAAGTCAGAGCATTCTCTTCCAACAGGGCTACTTCAGCCACTTCCCATTCTAGAGCAGAAATGGGAGAGTATATCGATGGACTTCATCACAGGCCTACCCAAGGTCTAGGGTAAGGAATTTATCTATGTAGTGGTCGACAGATTGAACAAGTTTGCTCACTTATATGCCATACCGACAGAGTACAATGCAGTTCAGGTAACCGATCTATTCTTCAGGGAGGTCTTCAGACTTCATGGGTTGTCGAGGAACATTGTCAGTGACATGGACAGTCGGTTCATGGGGACATTCAGGATAGAGTTATTTTGGTTGGTGGGGACAGAGATGACACCCAACACCAACTATCACCCTCAGACAGATGGGTAGACCGAGATTGTCAACAAGTGGGTTGAAGGATATTTGAGGAACTATGTAGGTGGACAACAAAGAACATGGGTAAAGTGGCTACATCTAGGAGAGCAGTGATACAACACCACTTTCCACATGTCCATTGGTATGACACCCTTCCAAGCATTATACAGATATGATGCTGCCACTTTGGTAGACTTGGTTTCGGGGAGAGAAGAGATCCCAAGGCCAAGGATTGGATCATAGAGAGTCAGGAGATTCTCAAGTTGTTGAAAGAGAACCTACAGATAACACAGAACCGACAAAAGATGAGTGCGGACAGGCACAGGATATAGCACAGCTTTAAGGTTGGAGATTTGGTTTTCGTGAGACTCCAACCATACAGACAGTCATCTCAGAAGAAGAGTGGGGCTGAGAAGCTCAAGCCTAGATTTTATGGCCCTTACAGGATCATGCACCGAGTAGGCGAGGTTGCTTATGAGTTAGAGATTCTAGAGGGGAGAAAGATTCATAACGTGTTCCACGTATCTTGCCTCAAAAAGGCAGTGGGACAATTAATTAGCACATCAGAGGAGCTTCCCCCATTGGATGAGGAGGGACAGTTGGAGCTGGTTTCGGAGGAGGTGTTGGAATTCCAGGAGCAGAAACTGAGAAGCAGGGTCATCCAAGAGTGTTTGATCAGATGGAGAGGGATTCCAGTAGAAGACACTACTTGGGAGAGCAAGTAGGTGTTGCAGCACCCTGGACTGGTATTGCTTGAGGATAAGCAATTTTGGGAAGGGAGGACTGTAATGTCCCTTTCCAAATAGGAGCTCCCGAGAGGAGGCTTAATAGTATAAAACGCCCTGTTAGACTATAGCCAGGGCCAGAAAAGGGGTAAACACGGTTACTAGAGGTCACTCCAGTCACATGTGTTATATTCAGAAAGTGACATTGAGATAAAATGGGTTAAAAACGGTTTTAAGTCATTATGAGCTAAAAATAGAAGTCAACAATGAATTGGGGTTTTAGCAGTGATTTAGGGTTTTGGAAGTCAACAGTGAATTAGGGTTTCAAGAATGATTTAGGGTTTTGGAGAGCTATAAAGGAAGGGTTACCGACCTAATTCATTATTATGCAGATTATGACTTGTCATTGAGGAGAGAGGTGCATCTTAGGAGAGATAGTTCAGTGGATTCCAGGAAAAAGACATCAGTTGGCTGATTTCGGTGTTGAGAGACACACCCTAGTCATCGGGAAGATCACACAGGTCTTCCATCATTCTTCAGCAATAGTTACATAGTGTTCAACATCAAGGGCACATTCATCCAGAGTGAGGGTACAACTTCTGAGGAGGTTTAGAGATCGACTTGTCCCATCCAGGGAGAATTCTGAGATTTCCCTCCGACCCATTTGAGAGGAAGGCAAGGCACATCTTTTGCTTGGTTCCTCGCCAGATTCTGACAAAGGAATCATCTGGGGCACATTTTCCAGACTTGGAAGTGTGTCACTTTTTGCGGATATATTCAGGGTTCGCGAGCGAGCATCAGACCATATTCAGGGAAACCCTTCCGACCCATTTCCCTGTAGACCAAGGCGGTCATTTTGAGACACATCTCATCCGATTCTGATGGTGGAATCACTAGGACTCATTTTTCCAGAGAAAGAGGGGAGCATTCCCCTAGGGGGATCCATCCGGGGTCACAACCCACCAGCACAAGGGTCCGACAGTTACTAGTACTGAGGATTAGAGTAGGGCGCATAATTTGGGACAGTTTGCAGGCTATCTCGAGAGGTATATCTCCCAGTGTGAACTTTCCAGACTTCCAACAGTTACCGCACAAGTTGCCATAGTTCCAGCGCATCGATTGATCCCGCAGTGCTCACATATTTCGGGTATTATCTTTAGTTGTTTATTTGTATTTCAGTTAAGATCCTTTTGTCTTTTGATCTATCCGAGCGTTGTCATTTTATTCAGCTGGATTGGCCTTTATAATCCGCAGAGATATCATAATATAAAATTTGCATTCCATTGTCACATTTATTATTTGTATGACCATTTATATGCTGTAAATGATTGATCCTACACACACATTATCATCGTTTCCTAGACTAGCCAAGTCAGGAACATTACAGTGGCATCAGAGCTTTAGTCCTGCCAGCCTGTGACTAAAGACAATGAGTGCAGCAGAAGACCCAGAGGGTCGTGAACATGTAGGTGACGAATATGTCACTTACAACAGGCATAAGGAAAGAAGGTATAGGCCTGACTTTCCCCCTTTTCCTCCTAGCTTAGAGGAAGAGGAATAGGAACATAGAGAAGCAGAGAGAAGGGTAGATTGCAAGGCTGAGCGTGAGGCAGAGAGGATGCTAGGAGACATATATGAGCGACCAGAGGGCAGTGGCAAGGCCCCCGTAGATCCAGGGACAACTTTCATGCAGGTTATCAACGATATGTTAGCTAGTCAACGGACCATGTCTTAGTCCTTGGCACAGGTGGTTTATAGATTGGCTAGAGTGGGCACCCCAGACACACAAGTCCCGCATGCAGCACAGGGGAACTCAGGAGCAGGCAGTAGACCCCAGTCACCCTCTCGCACATACACCTCTGTGAGTAGGATTCCCAGACCCTTGTTTCCTAGTTTCTAGAGGGCACCCCCTGTAGCAGCACCACCACAGATAGCACAGAGGCCACCCACTCATGTAGAGGAAATTGCAGAGTATAGGAGGGAGTACGCAACATTTGGTCATGACTTCCATCAAGACATGACCCTAGTCAAGTACTGTGGACTCAGACTCAGGAACCACCCCAGAGAGCTACATAGAGGAGGACCGCAACAACAATAGGGGCATAACATGGATTTCATCTGAAAAGTTGGTAAACTCACCATACCTTCTTTCGACGAATCGTCCAAATGTACTTCCAGAGCTTGGGTGCAGAAGCTAGACACATACCACAAGCTCAACCAGATGACCGAGACAGAGGCCATCGGTTTCATGACCTTACACTTGGAGGGTGAGGCACATGAGTGGTGGTATCATGGATTGGTGACATTGCGTCACAGTCGCATCACTTCCTATAGGGAGTTCACAGAGAGGCTGATGGACAGGTTTGATAGGAGGGATCCCGAGATTCACTTCAGGGATCTAGCCCAGTTGAGACAAACTGGCACAACAGAGGTGTTCGTCACGGAGTTTCAGTGGGTAGCCCTGGTAGTGACAGATATATCAGAGCCCAAGTTGATCATGCTATTCACAGAGGGACTCACTGAGCCTTTGAGAGGATGGGTGAAGGCATTCATGCCTCCCACCTTGCAGGATGCCATCCTTTGCACTCGATATTTGGCAGACTCAGTGCCAAAGACTAAAACCTTTTCCAAACCCTTCGTACCCCAGAAGGATCGAGACATGAATCCATTCCATAGAGAATGGAAGGGCAAGGAGAAGTTGGATGATGAGACTAGGCGAGAGCTTATGAGGAAGAAGCTTTGCTTCAACTGCAAAGACCCTTGGGTCCTAGGCCACCAGTGCATGGGCAAGGGAGAGATTCATTATATTGAGGTGGCAACAGACAGTGTGGAAAGTGAGGAGGAGGAGTATGATAGTGGATCCACTAGCTCAGAGGAGGAGTCAACACATGCATAGGAGCAACCTCCCCATAGACCACCGACACCGACATGAGCCCATCCTCTAATAGTCCCACAACTGCCTGAGCAATCTAACAGGAGGAAACCAACAAAGGGAGGAGTCATAATGACCCTTTATGGTGTTCCCAGGTATGATACCCTCCGGATCAGAGGGACTATTTAGGGGAAATGGGAAATCTCCCTGATAGATGGTGGGACCACCCACAACTTCATCGACACTTCACTAGTATCGAGACAAACACTTCATATAGAGGAGTTTGAGGGATTTGATGTTGCAGTAGCAGATGGCCACACAGTGGAGTGTCTAGACAGAGTTCCAGAATTGGAGGTAAAGTTAGGCAACTATACAGTGAGAGACACATTTTATGTGGTTGACCTATTTGACACAGATGTAGTGTTGGGAGTCCAGTGGATGATTACGTTGGGAAAAATCACCACCAATTACCAAACCTTGGAGATGGGATTTAGAGACCATGATGGGAAGAAGGTTGTTCTAAGAGGTATGTCGACAGAAGCACCTAGGACAGTTTCAGCCAAGAGGATGGAGAGGATATTCAGACATGGGGAGGTAGCATATTCCATCGAGTGTTTGATCACTACGCGAAAGGATTCAAAGGGTCGACAATAGTATCATACAAAGATCAAGAATTTGTTGGGACAACGTCAACAGGTTTTTGAGTCGATTCCACCAGGGAGACCACCTGACAGGGGGTTTGAGCACACCATTGAGTTGGAAGAGGGGGCCAAACCAATGATCACCCCCCCCTATCATCATCCTAGGAGGTTCAAGGATGAGATGGAGAAGGAAATCAAGGAATTTCTAGCGATGGTACATATCAGACCAAGCAACAACCCATTCACTTCTTAAGTTGTCTTAGTTATGAAGAAGGATGGCACCATGACGATGTGCATTGATTACCGAGCCTTAAACAAGAAAACCATTAAGAACCGGTATCCTATCCCACGCATTGACGAGTTGCTGGATGAACTGCATTGGGCAGTGTTCTTCTCAAAGATTGATCTACGCTCTGGGTATCACCAGATCAGTATCCGAGAGCAGGACATAGAGAAGACAACATTTCAATGTCACTTTGAACATTTCGAGTTCCTGGTTATGCCATTTGGGCTATCCAATGCACCCACCACTTTCCAGTCTTGCATGAACCACATATTTAGGGATTATTTGAGGAAATCAGTCTTGGTTTTCTTCGACGACATCTTGGTTTACAACAAGACATGGCAGGAGCATATGAGGCACTTGGATGAGGTTTTGAGCAGCACTTGGATGAGGTTTTGAGCATCATGAAGGCACAATAATTATATGCCAAAAATTCCAAGTGTGAGTTCGGTATGACAGAGCTACTTTACTTAGGCCATATCATCAGTGCACAGGGGGTACAGGTGCACCAGGAAAAGATTAGGTCCATTCTGGACTGGCCAACGCCCAGGAACGTAATAGAGTTGAGGAATTTCTTCGAGTTGTGCAACTATTACAGGCGGTTCGTCCAGGGTTTTTCTCAACTTGGAGCACCGCTGAGGGATCTTACCAAGCATGGGGATTTCATCTGGACAGAGGAATCACTGAAATCCTTTGATCACATGAAGGAAGTCATGAGCACTTGTCCAGTATTGGCATTACCAGACTTCGCCTTGCCATTTGTACTAGAGTGTGACGCATCCGGTGAGGGTATCGGGGCAGTTTTGATGCAGGGAGGACACCCTATTGTATTCGAGAGCAGGAAGCTCAGTCAGTCAGCCCGAGAGGTTGTACTCCATTTATGACAAGGAGATGTTGGAAATCATGCATGCCTTGACCAAATTCAGACAATACTTGGTGGGCAACAAATTCATGGTCAAGACGGATCACAATAGCTTGAAGTATTTCCTTGAGCAGAAGGACCTAAGTGAGTGCCAACAGAAATGGGTGACGAAGGTACATGCATTCAACTTCGACATAGAGTATGTATAGGGGAATAAGAACATTGTGGCTGATGCACTATCGAGGAGACCTGCGGCCTGTTCTTTGATGGAGATTTCAGAAGATTGGAAATCCCACTTGTTAGTGGAATATTCCAAGAACAAGTTCGCTTGTGAGGTGATGGATGGATAGATACAAGATGACAGGTATAGGGTCATTGACGATGTCATATTCTACAAGGATAGAGTCTACTTGGTGCCAGATTCAGGGCTGAAGAAGAAGATCCTTACAACAGTTCATGATTCAACCCTAGCAGGCCATCAGGGGTTCTTCAAAACCTACAGACAGATCAGGGAGAGGTTCTCATGGAAGGGCCTCAAACAGGACGTTATGAGACATGTCAGTGAGTGTGTGAGTTTCTAGCAGAACAAGTCATAGCATGCTCTTCCAGCAGGGCTACTTTAGCCACTCCCCATTCCAGAGAATAAATGGGAGAGTATATCGATGGACTTCATCACAGGCCTACCCAAGGTCCAAGATAAGGACTGTATCTCTGTAGTGGTCGACAGATTGAACAAGTTTTCTCACTTCTATGCCATACCGTCAGAGTACAACGCAGTTCAGGTAGTCGATCTATTCTTTAGTGAGGTCTTTAGACTTCATGGGTTGTCGAGGAACATTGTCAGTGACATGGACAGTCGGTTCATGGGGACATTCAGGATAGAGTTATTTTGGTTGGTGGGGACAGAGATGATACCCAGCACCAACTATCACCCTCAGACAGATGGGCATACCGATATTGTCAACAAGTGGGTTGAAGGATATTTGAGGAACTATGTAGGTGGACAACAAAGAACATGGGTAAAGTGGCTACATCTAGGAGAGAAGTGATACAACACCACTTTCCACATGTCCATTGGTATGACACCCTTCCAAGCATTATACAGATATGATCCTGCCACTTTGGTAGACTTGGTTTTCGGGGAGAGAAGAGATCCCAAGGCCAAGGATTGGATCATAGAGAGTAAGGAGATTCTCAAGTTGCTGAAAGAGAACCTGCAGACGACACAGAACCAACAGAAGATGAGTGCGGACATGAACAGGATAGAGTGCAGCTTTGAGGTTGGGGATTTGGTTTTCTTGAGAATCCAACCGTATAGACAGTCATCTCAGAAGAAGAGTGGGGCCGAGAAGCTTAAGCCCAGATTTTATGGCCCTTACAGGATCATGCACCGAGTAGGCGAGGTTGCTTATGAGTTAGAGCTTCCAGAGGGGAGAAAGATTCATAATGTGTTCCACATATCTTGCCTCAAAAGGCAGTGGGACAATTAATTATCACATTAGAGGAGCTTCCCCCATTGGATGAGGAGGGATAGTTGGAGCTGGTTCCAGAGGAGGTGTTGGAGTTCCGGGAGTGAAAACTGAGGAGCAGGGTCATTCGAGAGTGTTTGATCATATGGAGAGGGCTTCTAGTAGAGGACGATACTTGGGAGAGCGAGTAAGTGTTGCAATACCTTGGACTGGTATTGCTTGAGGACAAGCAATTTTGGGAAGGGAGGACTATAATGTCCTTTTCCAAATAGGAGCTCCAGAGAGGAGGCTTAATGGTCTAAACTGCCCCGTTAGACTATAGCCAGGGCCAGAAAAGGGGTAAACAGGGTTACTAGAGGTCACTCCAGTCACAGGTGTTATATTCGAAAAGTGACATTGAGCTAAAAAGGGTTAAAAGCGCTTTTAAGTCATTATGAGCTAAAAATAGAAGTCAACAGTGAATTAGGGTTTTGGAAGTCAACAATGAATTAGTGTTTCAGCAATGATTTAGGGTTTTGGAAAGCTATAAAGGAAGGGTCAACGACCTAACTCATTATTATGCAGATTATGACTTGTCATTGAGGAGAGAGGCGCATCTTAGGAGATATAGTTTAGTGGATTCCAGGAGGAAGACACCAGTTGGTTGATTTCGGTGTTGAGAGACACACCCTAGTCTTTGGGAAGATCACATAGGTCTTCCATCATTCTTCAACAACAATTACACAGTGTTCAACATCAAGGGCACATTCATCTAGAGTGAGGGCGCATCTTCTAAGGAGGTTTAGGGATCGACTTGTCCCATCCAGGGAGAATTATGAGATTTACCTTCGACCTATTTGAGAGGAAGGCAAGGCACATCTTTTTCCTGGTTCCTCGCTAGATTTCGATGGAGGAATCATCTGGGGCGCATTTTCCAGACTTGGGAGTGCGACACTTTTGGCAGATATATTCAGGGTTCCTGAGTGAGCATCAGACCATATTCAGGGAAACCCTTTCGACCTATTTTCCAATAGACCAAGGTGGTCATTTTGAGACACATCTCGTCCGATTTCGACAGTGGAATCACTAGGATGCATTTTGCTAGAGAAAGAGGGGAGCATTCCCCCAGGGAGATCCATCTGGGGTCCAAACCCACCAGCAGAGGGGTCCGACAGTTACCAGTACTGAAGACTAGAGCAGGGTGTATCATTTGGGATAGTTTCTAGGCCATTTCGAGAGGTATATTTCCCAGGGTGAACTTTCCAGACTTCCAACAGTTACCACACGAGCTGCCATAGTTCCAACGCATCCATTGATCCCACAGTGCTCACATATTCTAGGTATTATCTTTAGTTGTTTATTTGTATTCCGGCTAATATCCTTTTGTCTTTTGATCTAACTGAGTGTTGTCATTTTATTCAGCCACATTCAGCCTTTGTAATCCGTAGAGGTATCATAATATAAACTTTGCATTCCATTGTCACATTTATTATTTGTATGACCATTTATATGTTGTAAACGATTGTCCTACACACACATTATCAATGTTTCCTAGACTAGCCAAGTCAGGAACATTACATCCATCCAGGTTCAGAATGAGCAGCAGTGAGACAATGTTTCATCTTAGAGGCTTGGAGAATGTTCTAGGGAGCAGGGCGACCCATCTGAGACAAATATCATCCTGATATGATGAGTATATCCATTGGGGCACATTTCCCAGTTTGCAACAACAGTTTTCCGACTTATTTGCAGTTGCATGCAACCTATTTATCATTGCATGTGAGAGATATTTAGTGCATGCCTCAGATCCATTCATATGGCGTTATCATTGGTATTTGTCAGTCTTTTATTTTGTTTTCCAGTTAAGATTGTTACTGTTCAGATCTATTTGATGATATCTAGCTTGAGTTTTTCGCATATTGATTGTATTACTGTTATTTTGCTAAAAAAAAATTGTTGCATTGGTTATGATTCCAAATACATGATATAAAACAAGTAAACACAACAAAACACATCCAAAAACCTTGATACGTAGTCAGAAACCCTTTATAACTCTGCTAGAAACTCTAACGCATCAGATCTGCGACATAGATCTCAGAGTAGGCAGTTAATATTCCGATTAGAGGATTCATGGATATTACAGTGGAAACCCCAACGTATCAGATCTACAACCGAAACCCCATTTATTAGTAGTTATTATCCAGATCTAGGATATTACGTTCCCATGGTAGAGGACATATCTCCCATCTAACCCCACAAATCTCTTCCAGTTGTGAAGAGGTGAGAGTGTGGACAATTGTACATAATTTTGACCTTGTTCTTGTTATTTCCTAATAAATAGAAAAATAAATAAGCTAGGAGATTCATGGCTTCACATGGATTTAAAGACCAATCTTGGAGATCAAACAATTGAATTCATTAATAGCATTGGCAAGTATTTCATCTATTATAATTAGATATAACTCCTATAATTGAGTGATAGGATTTCAGAACACGAGAGGGATTTCATCCTTGATATTTAGTGTTTAAAATTGATTCATTTTATCATCCTCTAAGTATTAGCTTTTAATTCATTTTTTATTTATCTTAATTTGATGGACTTTATTTATATTTTCCCTTCCTTAAGCGGACTTTGATGACATCCTTAAAAATGTTGTTATTAGTGTTTAATTAAGCATATTGAGTAATGTATTGACTTTCGACAATACTATAGTCTCTATTGCATCCAAAAGAACATTTATATAGTCAATTGTGTCTAGCTCAAGTGGTTGTGGGATACCATCCTCAAAATGAGGGAAGGTGCCTGGGGTTTTTCCCTCTTACCATCTTATTTTTTCCGTTTTACTTTATGTCACAAGCTTCACCCATGATAAAATACAACTTGTATTGGCCCTTATGCTGGTGACAACCATAATTACATGATTGAAACCAATGATTTGACATTTCCCAATGATTATGCTAGTTACAAGTGTGGTTATGCATATATAACCTGTAAAACACCTCCCACAAATATGGTACCATGTTTTACCTACACCTCCATATTATCCTTTGTATATATCCTGTCTATAACAAGGCATATTGCACACCCATCCTTCCCATCGAACTTAACTTTACTCTTGTACCCTTGCGATGGATTTATAACATTGAACTTTTGAACTTTATTTGTCTCACTTGTGATTTTCTTCTATTCTTGATAGAACTAATATGTTTCTAACTTTCAACCTTGAACCCTGTTATGATGGAGCTTTTCTCATTTTTTGCCTTTTTTTGGGCTAAGACAACATATATATGATATTTGCACAAGGTTAGAACCTAGTATGGTGTATTTTGTAGTTATATATATATATATATATATATATATAATTTTAAATCAACTCTTCAAAAGTACTAGGTTTTAACCTTGTACAAATGTTATAACCTTAACGATATTTTCTTTTAATGTCCTTTAGACTAGCTTGCTTTGTTGGGACCTAGAAAAGAGAGTAGAAAAATAAAGCAAAGATATTAAAATCCTAAAATTATTTATTTAGACAACTATTTCGATGTGAGTTTAAATTCATAATAAAATCTCCAAGCTTAGTTTGGTGTCTTGGTTTAAGATTTCATGAACTAGTTGGGATTGCACATCTAATTCCATTTCATAAAGGGTCTCTATGAAGGAAGTGAGCTTTGTATTCAATCTCCATTAAGGTGCATAAATTACAGATTCTTTTTCCCCAGTTTCAGAAGAGTCTATTTGTTGATTTTTTCTATGCGATGCATGTGAGTTAATTATTTGTTTAGCAATCATAATTTTTTTTCTTGAGGCTTGCAACCTTATTAGGGGAGGAACAATGATTATGCTTATGATTGGTGGTGTTTTTATAATAACACAATTTTTTTTGTCTTTGATATTTTTATAATAATATAGTTTCCTTTTGTTTTTTATATTTTCATTACTACATAGAAATTTAAGCACTTTATTTTCAATTTTCAATTTTAGGTTTCATTGTAAAATAAAGTTATATTGTCTTGAATGTCCCAAAGTTTTAACCATTTATCAAAATCCTTTTTCCAACCTCTTTTTGGATGAATAAAAAATAGAAATAATTATGGGTTAATGATGAGAAACCTTCTTCCTCCAATTTATCCCAATTTTGTTTGTTATATTATTGCGTATTCCTCCTGAAATCCACTGAGCTACCTCTCTTGAGATGCTCCTTTCTCCTCAATGACAATTCAAAATCTGCATAATGATGAATTAGGTCTTTGTACCTTCTCTTATAGCTTCCCGAAACCTTAATTCATTGTTGACTTCTAATTTTAGCTAATCTGTTCTATTTTTAGCTCAAGTTGGCACTTTTAGCCACTTTTAGCTCAATGTCACTTTCCAATTATAACACCTTTGACTGGGATGACCTCTAGTAACCCTGTTTACCCCTTTCTGGCCCTGGCTATAGTCTAACGGGGTTGTTTAGATCATTAAGCCTCCTCTATGGAGCTCCTATTTGGAAAGGGACATTTCAGTCCACCCTTCCTTAAATTGCTTGTCCTCAAACAATACCAATCTAGGGTGCTGCAACACCTGCTCGCTCTCCCAAATAACATCCTCTACTGGAATCCCTTTCCATCTGATCAAACACTCTCTGATGACCCTGCTCCTCATTTTCTTCTCTCGAAACTCCAATATCTCCTCCAGAACCAACTCCAAATGTCCCTCCTCATCTAATGGGGGAAGCTCCTCTGATGTGATGATGAATTGTCCCACTACCTTCTTGAGGAAAGATGCGTGGAACATGTTATGAATCTTGCTCCCCTCTAGAATATCTAGCTCATAGGTAACCTTGCCTACTCGACGTATGATCCTGTAAGGTACATAAAATATGGGCTTGAGCTTCTCGGCCCCACTCTTCTTCAGAGATGACCGTATGTAAGGTTGGAGTCTCAAGAAAACCAAATCCCCAACCTCAAAGTTGTGCTCTATCCTGTTCCTGTCCGCACTCATCTTCTGTCGATTTTGTGTTGTCTGCAGGTTCTCTTTTAGAATTTTGAGAATATCCTAACTCTCTATGATTCAATCCTTGGCCTTGGGAGCTCTTCTCTCCTTGAAAACCAAGTCTATCAAAGTGGGAGCATCATACCTGTATAATGCTCGAAAGGGTATTGTACCAATGGACATGTGGAAAGTGGTGTTGTAACAGTGCTCTCCTAAATGAAACCACCTGACCCATGTTCTCTGTTGTCCACCCACATAATTCCTAAAATACCCTTCAACCCACTTGTTGACGATCTCGGTCTGCCCCTTTGTTTGAGGGTGATAGTTGGTGTTGGGTCTCAACTCGGTCCCCACCAATCTAAACAACTCCCTCCAGAATGTCCCAATAAACCTATTGTCCCTGTCGCTGATGATGTTCCTCGACAACCCATGAAGTCTGAAGACCTCTCTGAAGAGTAACTCGGCTACCTGAACTGCATTGTACTCTATCAGTATGGCATATAAGTGAGAAAAATTGGTCAATATGTTGACCACTACATAGATGCAGTCCTTACCCTGGACCTTGGGTAGGCCTGTGATGAAGTCCATCGATATGCTCTCCCATTTCTGCTCTGGAATGGGAAGTGGTTGAAGTAGTCCTGTTGGAAGCGTATTCTCTGACTTGTTCTGCTAGCAAGTCACACAGTCACTGATGTATAGCATAATGTCTTGTTTGAGGCCCTTCCATGAGAACCTCTCTTCGATATGCCTGTAGGTTTTGAAAAATCCTTGATGGCCTGCTAGTGGTGAATCATGAACTGCTGCAAGGATCTTCTTCTTGAGACCTGAATCTGGTACCAAGTAGAGTCTATCCTTGTAGAATATGACATCGTTAATGACACTGTACCTGTCATCCCGAATCTGTCCATCCATGATCTTGCAAGCGAATTGGTTCTTGGAATATTCCACTAACAAGTTGGATTTCCAATCCGCTGAAATATCCATCAAAACACATGTTGCAGGTCTCCTAGATAGCGCATCGACCACAATGTTCTTCTTCCCCTTGACGTACTCTATGTCAAATTCGAATGCATGTACTTTCGTCACCCATTTCTATTGGCGCTCACTAAGGTCCTTCTTCTCAAGGAAATACTTCAAGATGTTGTGATCTGTTTTGAGCACGAATTTGTTGCCCACCAAATATTGTCTGAATTTGTTCAAAGCATGCATGATTGCTAGCATCTCCTTGTCATAGATGGAGTACAACCTCTCGGGCTAACTGAGCTTCCTTCTCTCAAATACAATGGGGTGTCCTCCCTGCATAATACAAATGGCAGAGTGAAGTCTGGTAATGCTAACACTGACATGTGCCCATGACTTCCTTCATGTGATCAAAGGATTTATGTGACTCATCGGTCCAAACGAAATCCCCATGATTGGTGAGATCTATTAGTGGTGCTCTAAGATGAGAAAAACCCCTGAAAAAACTTCTGTAATAGCCGCATAACTGGAAGAATCTCCTCAACTCTGTCACATTCCTGGGTATTGGCCAATCCAAAATGGACCTGATCTTCTCTTGGTGTACCTATACCCCCTATGCACTGATGATGTGGCCCAAGTAAAGTAGCTCTGTCATACCGAACTCACACTTGGACTCTTTGGGGTATAATGACTGCGCCTCCATGATGCTCAATACCTCATCCAAGCACCTCATATGCTCCTGCCATGTCTTGCTGTATACCAAGATGTCGTCGAAGAAAACCAAGACTGATTTCCTCAACTTATCCCTAAACATGTGTTTCATGCAAGACTCAAATGTAGCTGGTGCATTAGTTAGCTCAAATGGCATAACCAAAAACTTGAAATGTCCAAAGTGACATCAAAATTCCGTCTTCTCTATGTCCTACTCTTGGATGCTGATCTAATGATACCCAAAGCGTAGATCAATCTTCGAGAAGAAAACTGCCCCATGCAGGTTTGTTATCGCAAAGTTTGTAGTTAGGCTAATAGATGGATGAAAAGAGGTCAAACTGACATAATTGAACCAATCCCACCCACTGTCACCTCGATGGGAAGGTTCTTTCTATTTAGGGAGGTAAGGACCAAGGGAGACGTCCCCGGTGACCTGGGGTTTTGAGAAGGAAAAAGGTTTTAGCAAGGCTAAGTAATAATAATCCCCCTCACAAGTCACCACCTAATCAGAAAGTCTGGCTTATAGCCAATAAAGATAACCAGAAGTAATAACCAATAAGATCACCTTCCTGAGACAAAGAAACAATAAAACTACATGTGCAAGCTTACTTGCTGGTTAGTACTTCATATAGTAAATGACTTTTCTGATAATAAGCAATTGAGCAATATCACTTCTCAATAAATACTAAAGAAACTTGGCATTCAATGTAACAAATCAACACTTTATATATAATGCCTTAATCAACCATAAAATTGCTTTGAAAGTAAAACAATGGCTGCACAAAGGTGTTTATAGCACAAGAAAGATGACGGCAACACTAGGGTTAGTAGAGTTAGTCTAGGCTAGGGTTAGTATAGTTAGGGTTTTTTCAAAGGTATTGGAAGTTTGTATGATCAAGTTACTCAACACAAAAGGGCTTAGATCAGTGCGCTCCTAGGGTATATGGAGTCACAAGGAGGACGCAAAAGATGAATGATCAAATGATAATGGTAAAGGCTAATGACAAGAGATTTAAACCTTAAGGTGTTGCTATGGCAAGGCCGGATGAAACCCTAGGGGAGAGAGGCTCTCTTTGGTGTAGGGGAACTAGGCCTCAGTGCTCTCTCCTCCTTCCTTAGCTCAATAGAAAAACGACTAGCTCAAACGATTGCATAAAACTAATACAAGAAGGTTTGCAAGTAACGTGTTACTATGGAAATGCTTTACAAGGAAAACCCTAGGGAAAATCGTCCCACCAAGGTGTAGGGGAACTAGGCCTTGATGCGTTTTCTCCTTCTTAGCTCAACAAGTAAGAAAAATGGCTAGCATGGAAGAAGATGGATGGAGTGTTGTTATGGAAAGGCTCAATCCTATTCAACAAGGGCTAGAAAGAAAGAATAGAGTGTTGCTAAGGCAAGGCTCTATCTCACTTCAGCTAAAACAAATGGCTTAAAACCTTGGTAGGGACATGAGACAAGGAACTTCAATGTGTGCTTGTCACTTAGGGTTTAATTCAACAAATTATAACCATAAATGCAAGAAAAAAAATACTACAACCATTCAATTAAGAAGTTTTACAAAAATTCACTTACATTTAACCAAGAAATCATATAGCAAGCCCTAGTTGTAATACCTTCCACCAAGAGAAAATGCCAAAATGCCAATAAAAGTCCAAAAATTTCTTCCTTCAATAAGTGTGCCTCACAATTTCACCCAATAACTCCAAAGATAACACAAATTTTAGACCTCACTCATGAGTGAGTGAAATATGATGAAAAAATGAAGGTGAAAACCCTCAATTTATACAGTACAATGACCTAATTTTACTTTTTAGGTCATGAAAAGGATGATAAGGCCAAAATACTAAAATCATATTGTTTTACATTAAATGTTTAAATTAAAACCCTAATCAAGCAATAGAAGGACGTCATCCCCTTTCTAGGGTGATGTTAGCCCCTTTGAGGGCAAATGCAACCTCCTGAAGCAAAACGTTAGCCCTCCTTGGGCTTCTCCAAGTTGCCACACATGCCAAACTACCTTGTCCATCTGCCAAAATGCTCATGAAGAAAGGATGATGTCATGAACCTCCTGTGTGACGTCCTAGGCCTTCCAAGGCTAACATTCCACTAAAAAGGGCACAATCCCCCTAGGTCAAGCTCTGCCAAGGTGTCTCTGCAAGAAGTCCTTCTTCTCTCTGGTGAAAATCCCTCTGTCCTATCTGTGCAACCTGTTGGGATCTCAACATCCATCTGGTGGTCTATTCAGCCCCATGGAGGTCCAAACTGATCATCTCCCCATGTGTACCACTCCAACATGGTACATGTCCGTCAGGCATGTTCTTGCACATCAACAGCTACGCCCTCCATGGGCTCATAAGTCACAGGGATCATAGCAATGTCAATCACATCTCATCATAAATATTATTAAACATGTGCATAAAACCCCTATTACCTCAGTTAAAAGCTCAAATACATTATACAAGCCTACAATACAAGTCTGGGCAAAGTGACAGGGCATCCTATTGGGCTAGTGTCCACTGGAAAAGGAAAGTTCCTGGAAAAGACTAAATCTAAGCCATGTAAGTGGATGATGTGGATAAGGGATGTCCTGACAATGGGCACAGTGAAAGCAGGGGGAATGCAAAGCTTTACCTATGGATTCTTTTGTAGAAGGTGAGCTGCACCTATCTTAGATGCAATTGTTTCCAATCCCATTCATGCCTTTTATTATTTATTCTTATTGCTTTTTCTTCAAGAAGATAATCAAGGGACACTGCCCTGGCGTGGTGACCAATGGTGACAATGTTACCCACAAGTAATTTCACAGAAATGAGAAGGTTGGCTCATGATGAGACCCCCTTTCTCTTGGCCGTGCAACCAAGAGTCACTCCCCTGGCATGGTAACCAGCTGCTAGTAGTGTCATACTGCTAGGTACCCATGGACCTAATAGGCTGGCTCGTGATGAGACGCCCTATCCTCTGACTAAGTCTTGTTTTATTATTTTTATGGGTCCCCCTTGTTTCTTGTTGAGAAACCTTTTACTCCTTTCCCAGGGATCCCTGGGTGAAGCATCTTGAGGTTTTTATTTTTAGTCTTTTATCTTTTTCCAGCTTGCTTTTACCTTCTGGGCCTTTAGCCCCTTCTTCCCACAAGTCAAGGTGAAACCCTCAAATGATTGGACAACCCAATTCCTAGACAAATTAAATGGGATAGATGAGCAGGAAGCAGGATGAAAAAGTGGTAATATGAAAGGAGTGGACGATGGCTTTTCAGAAATCCCCCCAGTGGCAAACCAAAACTTATGGGCACAAGCTTGTTAGGGAATCCTGTCATTCCCCCCAGACATGGTCAAGTGGAAAACTATAAGATCCAAGTATTCATTAGAAATAAAAGAAATTAAATGCACATATTCAAAGGTTTTGAGGATCAAAGTGACACATACCATGATACCCAGACTCATTACCTCATGGAGCAAGAACCATCTCTGACACAATACCAAGACGATGGTGATGGATGCTGGTGTTGCTGGCAAAGTAGAGGCATTGAAAGGGAGAAAATATGGGCCCTCCAGGGCCATGCCTAAGTCGATCTAGCTCTCGGTACTCCATGTCTAGGACCTGCGGGCCTCGAGACATAATCTCCTAGTTATCCCTAAAAGTGGGGATAACATCTGGCTCCAACTCGGGGACATGTGCTCACTGTAGGGAACATGAGAACCTCAACATCTATGGCATAACCTGTTTACCTACTTGACCTCAATAGCAACTATTAGTAACCGATTGGGGCGGTGATACTACCCCAACACACACACACACACACACACACACACACACACACATATATATATATATATATATAAGACTTGAAATAAAGCAATCATAAGTGTGAATTGTAAAAGCAAACTACTCTAACATGCAATGCAAATGGTATAGTACAATGAATGCAAAATGCCTACCTACTTACCTACACTTACCTGTAAATTCAGGTTCCCCCACCTTGGTGGGGTTTGAGGAGGTTCCCTTTGATCGACAATGGGCGCCTTCTTCCTTCCAAAGTGGACACGTAGTATGAGTCGTCAACTGCTTCTCTTCCAACTTTGAAAAGTCCGAGCCAAGATTGCGTACTTCCTTTGACATTAGTTGGCTCTCCCTTTTGGGTATCCCACATCCACACTATGTCCCCTTCCTTGTATTTTCTGATCTTGTATTTAGTTGTTCCTTGAACGACCCTGGTGATTCGTACAGAGGGAGGGGGTGGGATTCTGCTGTAAACACCTCCTACTGAGAAGGATGAATCTATACATCATCTTCTTCCCTTTTTAGTATCTTCACAGTCCCAACTTCATTGTCTTTGTATTTGTCTAGGATTTGTTGGTATTCCTCTTTCTTAGGCCATTGAATCTGATCAAAGTCTTCTTCTATTGCAAAAGGTATATCATTTGGAGAAAAGTCATGAAGATTTTGTATGATTTGGTCACGAGCTTCGTCATCTTTGATGGGATTACTATGTTCTTGCACATGAGTTGTAGTCACAAGTACATTCGGGAGATGACCAATAGTTCCATCTTTCAAGGGTATATTCACATAAGTGAGGTCCATCTCAAGAGTACCCCCCAGTTTCGAGGCAAACTTCCTAGACAATAACATCCCCCATACATCTGTGACGTCCATGACCACTATGTCCATGTGGATGATTTTCTCGGGGTATTCTTTAAGGCAAACTTTGACATTCTCAATCACCCCATGTGTGGGTATTGATTTAGATTCAAAGCCACACACATTTTTGTAAGGTTGTGTGACTTTCAAACCTATTTGTTGCATGACCTTGAGGGACATCATGTTAGCACCGACCCCTGAATCCAGCATGCAGTTGTTGAGGATCTTGTTATTCATTATTAAGGTCATGAAAAAGGGAGGATGCTCATTGTATTGGACCCTGAAGTGATCGGATTGTAACATGATAGTAGGGTCCATGGGTCCATCTGATCCTTGGAAAAAGTTGTCAAATCATTCTTTGACAGATGGTATGTTAATGAATTCTTTCAGGGGGATGGTTACATGCATCTTGGATAGTTCCCCTTCAAAGTCAAAGTTCAAGTTAACCCTTTCAGTTTTGGATGTCTTAGGAAGAAGTATATCCAAAGGCGGGGGTTTTGTTTGGTTTGCGATAGGTTGGCTCAGCTTCTTTATTCTATATGCTCGGAACTCTTGTTTTTTCAACTTTTCTTTTGCTTCCTGATCTAGGTTGTTTATTATTGCCATTCTATCCAACCTGGTTGCTTCTTTCATGCCCTCCTGATGCTCTTCAACAATGATATTTATTTGAGGGCCTTCGATGATATGGTCTATATTGTTTACTTGTTGATGTCCATCATTGTTGTAAGGACATTCATGCTCCCAATGTGCTTCACTGCATTGTAAACACCAAGGGTTTTCATCCACAACATTTGTAGGAGTTAAGGTGTTTGGAACCTCTTGATCATTCTTTGGTTTATAAAATTGGTTCCCTTTTTGGAATTGACCTTTGTACGGGACCCTAGGTGCTTGGCTCTGGGATCTTTCCAAGTTGACAATTCTACTCATCATTAGCTCTTGATTTTTTATCATGCCATCCATGGAAGCTTGTAATTTTTCCATACTGGTGCAAAGGTATGAAGTAGGATTGGTATTGTGGACTATCCTTGGTTTAGTGTCCATTTTGCCCCTTGGATTTGTCAAAGGCTCAATTTTAGATGAATGGAGGTTGCCTTCAATCTTGGTAGCCAACTCTTGAGCTTCTTGGATTGATTGGGGGTTTTTGTCCCTAAGAAGATACCCTAGCTGCCCAATGAAAGACTTGGTGTAAATATAGACAAGATAATTATTGCTTGGATGATGGCTTACAGGGATCTTCTGCAACAAATTTTCAAACCTAGTATGGAATTCCCGAATGGATTCATTTTCATGTTTCCAAAGGGAGTTCAATCTAGTAAAAATCATGTTGGGGTCTTCTTTGATACTTCATCTCTTGAGAAAGGCTTCTTCTAGTTTGTCCATGGTTTGAATGCTGCCATCGGGAAGACTGAGATACCAACACCTTGAAGCATCAAGGAGGGTAGTGGAGAACAATTTCATGACTAGGTCTTCAACATCATCACTAATGGGGTGAATCTGAAAAAACGCCCAGAAATTGCTCATGTGCTCTTCAGCACTGATTGCATTGGTACCAACAAAATTAGGAAACCACTTTTCATACTTAGGTGGAATTTGCCTAGGGTAGCCTGGTATGGCTGACATGCCTAGTGATTTAAAGAGACTGGATTACCATTGTCTTTGATTATTGCCTGGGTTCATTGTATTGGTTTGAGTTGCTGAGCTAGACATGGTTTTCAAAGGAAGACTCCCTCCAAAAAGTGATTTTACAACATGAGAGTTTTGGGGAGGATTTCTTTTGAAGGATTGAGGAGGATTATTATACCTCCTTGTAGTTTGTGGAGTCGTCGAATAATTTGCTTGAAACTATAAAAAAGATAAGGGAAAACACCCAAAGTGGAGTCGCCAGGTAAGCTTGTAGGATAAAGACTCTAGAGGCAAGGCTTACCGAAAAGTGTCATCTTGAGGAAGGTTTGACTCAGTGTTCCTTGGAAACAACGCCAAAATGTTATCGCACAGGTTGTAGTTAGGCTAATAGATGGATGAAAAGAGGTCAAACTGGCATAACTGAACCAATCCCACCCACTGCCACCTTGATGGGAAGGTTATTTCTATTTAGGGAGGTAAGGCCCAAGGGAGACGTCCCTAGTGACTTGGGGTTTTGAGAAGGAAAAAGGTTTTAGCAAGGCTAAGTGATAATAATCCCCCTCACAAGGCACCACCTGATAAAAAAGTATGGCTTATAGCCAATAAAGATAACTGGAAGTAATAACCAATAAGATCACCTGCCCGAGACAAAGCAACAATAAAACTGCATGTGCAAGCTTGCTTGCTGGTTAGTACTTCATATAATAAATGACTTTTATGATAATAAGCAATTGAGTAATAAATATTGACGAAGTCAATGTTTGTACAATATCAATGGTTACAATATCACTTCTCAATAAATGCTAAACAAACTTGGCATTCAATGTAACAAATCAACACTTCATAAATAATGCCTTAATCAACCATTCAATTGCTTTCAAAGTAAAACAATAGCTACACAAAGGTGTTTATATCACAAGAAATATGACGACAACACTAGGGTTAGTAGAGTTAGTCTAGGCTAAGGTTAGTATAGTTAGGGTTTCTTCAAAAGTATTGGAAGTTTGTATGATCAAGTTACTCAACACAAAAGGGCTTAGATCAGCGTGCTCCTAGGGTATATGGAGTCAAAAGGAGGACGCAAAAGCTGAAAGATCAAATGATAATGGTAAAGACTAAGGACAAGAGAGTTAAACCTTGAAGTGTTGCTATGGCAAGGCCTCAAGGATGAAACCCTAGGGGAGAGAGGCTCACTTTGGTGTAGGGGAACTAGGCCCCGATGCTCTCTCCTCGTTCCTTAGCTCAATGGAAAAATGACTAGCTCAAAAGATTGCATAAAACCAAGACAAGAAGGTTTTCAAGTAACGTGTTGCTATGGCAAGGATTTACAAGGCAAACCCTAGGGAAAATCGGCTCACCAAGGTGTAGGGGAACTAGGCCTTGATGCGTTTTCTACTTCTTAGCTCAACAAATAAGAAAAATGGCTAGCATGGAAGAATATGGATGGAGTGTTTCTATGGAAAGGCTCAATCCTCTTCAACAAGGGATAGAAAGAAAGAATATAGTGTTGCTAAGGAAAGGCTCTATCTCACTTCAGCTAAATAAAATGGCTTAAACCTTGGTAGGGACATGAGACAAGGACCTTCAATGTGTGCTTGTCACCTAGGGTTTAATTCAACAAATTATAACCATAAATGAAAGAAAAAAATACTACAACCATTCAATTAACAAGTTTTGCAGAAATTCACTTACATTTAACCAAGAAATCATATAGCAAACCCTAGTTGTAATACCTTCCACCAAGAGAAAATGCCAAAATGCCAATAAATGTCCAAAAATGTCTTCCTTCAATAAGTGCGCCTCACAATTTTAGCCAATAGCTCCAAAGATAGGGAAAATTTCAGACCTCACTCACTCATGAGTGAAAGATGATGAAAAAATGAAGGTGAAAACCCTCAATTTATACAGTACAATGACCTAATTTTACTTTTTAGGTCATGAAAAAGATGACAAGGACAAAATACTAAAATCATATTGTTTTACATTAAATGTTTAAATTAAATTCCTAATCAAGAAATAGAAGGATGTCATCCCCTTTCTAGGGTGATGTTAGCCCCTTTGGGGGCAAATGCAGCCTCTTGAAGAAAAACATTAGCCCTCCTTGGGCTTTTCCAAGCTGCCACACGTGCCAAACTGCCCTGTCCATCTTCCAAAATGCTCATGAAGAAAGGATGACGTCATGAACCTCATGGGTGACGTCCTAGTCCTTCTAAGGCCAACGTTCCACTAAAAAGGGCACAATCCCCCTAGGTAAATCTCTGCCAGGGTATCTCTGCAAGAAGTCCTTCTTCTCTCTAGTGAAAATCCCTCTGTCCTATCTGTGCCCCATGCTGGGATCTCAACATCCATCTGGTGGGATCTTCAGCCCCATGGAGGTCCGAAACGATCATCTTCCCATGTGTACCTGTCCAACATGGTACCTTTCCGTCGGGCATGTTCCTACACATCAACAACTACGCCCTCCATGGGATCATAAGTCACAGGGATCATAGCAATGTTAATCAAATCTCATCATCAATATTATTAAACATTTGCATAAAACCCCTATTACCTCAGTTAAAAGCTCAAAGACATTATACAAGCCTGCAATACAAGTTTGGGGAAAGTGACAGGGCGTCCTATTAGGCTAGTGTCCACTAGAAAAGGAAAGTTCCCGGAAAAGACTAAATCTAAGCCATGTAAGTGGATGATGTGGATAAGGGATGTCCTGACAATGGGCACAATGAAAGCAGGGGAATGCAAAACTTTACCTGTGGGTGCCTTTGTAGAAGGTGAGTTGCACCTGTCTTATATGCAATTGTTTCCAAGCCCATTCATGCCTTTTATTCTTTATTCTTATTGATTTTTATTCAAGAAGCTAATCAGGGGACACTTCCCTAGCATGGTGACCAGTCGTGATATCGTTACCCACAAGTAATTTCACATAAATGAGAAGGTTGGCTCATGATGAAACCCCCTTTGTCTTGGCCATGCAACCAAGAGTCACTACCCTAGCGTGGTAACCAGCTCCTAGTAGTGTCATACTGCTAGGTACCCATGGACCTAATAGGCTGGCTCGTGATGAGATCCCCTATCCTCTGACTAAGTCTTGTTTTATTATTTTTATGGGTCCCCCTTGTTTCTTCCTGAGAAGCCTTTTACTGCTTTCTCGGGGATCCCTAGGTGAAGCAGCTCGAGGTTTTTATTTTTAGGTTTTTATCTTTTTCTATCTTGATTTTACCTTATGGGCCTTTAGCCTCGTCTTCCCACAAGGCAAGGTGCAACCCTCAAATGATTGACCAACCCAATGCCTAGACAAATGAAATGGGATAAATAAGTGGGAAGCAGGATGAAAAAGTGGTAATATGAAAGGAGTGGACGATGGATTTTCATAAATCCCCCCAGTGGAAAACCAAAACCTACGGGCACAAGCTTTCTAGGGAATCTTGTCATCCCCCCCAGACATGGTCAAGTGGACAAGTATAAGATCCAAGCATTCGTTAGAAATAAAAGGAATTAAATGCACATATTCAAAGGTTTTGAGGATCAGAGTGACACATATCATGATACCCGGACTCATTACCTCATGGAGCAACAACCATCTCTGACACAAGACCAAGCCGATGGTGATGGATGTTAGTGCTGCTGGAAAAGTAGAGGCATTGAAAGGGAGAAAATATGCGCCCTCCAGGTCCATGCCTACGTTGATCTAGCTCTCGGTACTCCATGTCTAGGACATGCGGGCCTCGAGACATAATCTCCTAGCTATCCCTAAAAGTGGGGATAACACAGTTTATCCATCAACTCGTCAATGCGAGGGATATGATACCAGTTCTTGATGGTTTTCTTGTCCAAGGCCCGATAATCAATGCACATACTCATGGTACCATCCTTCTTCAAAACTAAGGCAATTGAAGAAGTGAATGGACTGTTGCTCGGTCTGACGTGTCCCAATGAAATTATTTTACACAAGAGGTGCACATGTGGAAATTGGTGTTGTAACAATGATCTCCTAAATGCATTCACCCGACCCATGTTCTTTGTTTCCATCCACATCGTTCCTCAGATACCCTTCAACCCACTTGTTGACTATCTCGGTCTGCCCAAATTTTTGATGGTGATAGCTGGTGTTGGGTGTCAACTCTGTCCCCACCAATCTAAACAAATCCCTCTAGAATGTCCCAATAAACCGATTGTCCCTGTTGCTGATGAGGTTCCTCGGCAACCCATGAAGTCTAAAGAGCTCTCTAAAGAATAACTCGACTACCTGGACTGTGTTTTACTCTGTCGATATGTCATAGAAGTGAGAAAAATTGGTCAATCCGTCGACCACTACATAGATGCAGTCCTTACCCTGGACCTCGGGTAGGCCTGTGATGAAGTCCATCAATATGCTCTCCCATTTCTGCTCCAGAATGGGAAGTGGTTGAAGTAGCCCTGTTGGAAGAGAATGCTCTGACTTGTTCTACTGACAAGTCACACACTCACTGATGTACCTCATAACGTTCTGTTTGAGGCACTTCCATGAGAACCTCTCCCCGATCTTCCTGTAGGTTTTGAAAAACCCCTGATGGCTTGCCAGTGGTGAATCATAAACTGTTGTGAGGATCTTCTTCTTGAGCTCTAAATCTGGTACTAAGTCGACTTTGTCCTTGTAGAATATGACATCGTCAATGACCCTGTACCTTTCATCCTGAACCTGTCCATCCAAAACCTCACAAGCGAACTTGTTCTTGGTATATTCCACTAATAAGTGGGATTTCCAGTCTGCTGAAATCTCCATCAAAGAACATGTCGCATGTCTCCTAGATAGCGCATCGGCCACAACGTTCTTCTTCCCCTTGACATACTCTATGTCAAATTCAAAGGCCTACAACTTCGTCACTCATTTCTATTGGCGCTCACTATGGTCTTTCTGCTCAAGGAAATACTTGAAGCTGTTGTGATCTGTTTTGACCACGAATTTTCTGCTCGCCAAATATTGTTTGAATTTGGTCAAGGCATGCATGATTTATATCATTTCCTTGTCATAAATGGAGTACAACCACTTGGGCTAACTAAGATTTCTGCTCTTGAATACAATGGGGTGTCCTTCCCACATCAAAACTTCCCTGATACCCTCGTCGGATGCATCACACTCTAATACAAACGACAAAGTGAAGTCTGGTAATGCTAACACTGGACAGGTTCCCATGACTTCCTTCATGTAATCAAAGGCTTTATGTGACTCATCTGTCCAGATGAAAGCCCCATGTCGAGTGAGATCTGTAAGTGGTGCTCCAAGCTAAGAAAAACCCTTGAAAACCTGCATGTAATAGCTGCATAGCCCAAAGAAGCCCCTCAACTATGTCATGTTCTTGAGCATTGGCCAATCCAGAATGACCCTGATCTTCTCCTCATGCACCTTTACCCCCTGTGCACTGATGATGTGGCCCAAGTAAAACAACTTTGTCATACTGAACTCACACTTGGACTCTTTGGTGTATAGTGACCGTGTCTCCATGATACTTAGTACCTCATCCAAGTGCCTGATATGCTCCTGCCATGTCTTACTGTAGGCCAAGATTTCGTCAAAGAAAACCAAGACCGATTTCCTCAAATGATCCCTAAATATGTGGTTCATGCAAGACTGGAATGTAGTCGGTGCCTTGGTTAGCCCAAATGGCATAACGAGAAACTCAAAATGACCAAAGTGGCATATGAATGTTGTCTTTTCTATGTCTTACTCTCTGATGTTGATCTGATGATATCCAGAGCGAAGATCAATCTTTGAGAAGAAAACTGCCCCATGCAGCTCATCCGTCAACTCATTTATGTGAGGGATAGGATACTGGTTCTTGATGGTCTTCTTGTTCAAGGCTCGGTAATTGATGCACATCCTCATGGTACCATCCTTCTTCAGAACTAGGAAAACTGAAGAAGCGAATGGATTGTTGCTCGGTCTGATGTGTCCCATCGCTAACAATTCCTTAGTTGCTTTCTCTATCTCATCCTTGAACATCCTAGGATGACGATAGGGTGGTGTGATCATAGGTTTGGTTCCCTCCTCCAGATCAATGGTGTGCTCAAACACCCTGTTCGGTGGGTGGGTCTCTGGCTGTGTCGGTAGTCTCCGTGGAGGCTGCTCCTCTGCCTGCGATGGCTCCACCTCTGAGCCAGTGGATCGGATGTCGTGCTCCTCCTCCTCACTATCCACACTGTCTGTTGCCACCTCAATATAATGGATCTCTCCCTTGTCCATGCACATGTGGCCTGGAACCTAAGGGTCTCTGCAAGAGAAACATAGCTTCTTCCTCATCAACTCTCGTCTGGTGTCATCGTCCAATTTGGGCTTACCCTTCCATTCCCTTTGCGAATTTATCTGATCCATGTCTCTCTGTGGTATAGAGGATTTGGTAATAGGTTTTGGTTTCAGTGTTGAGTCCCCCATGTCTCTCATGCCCACAATGGCCTCCTGTAGGGTGTGAGGCTTGAAATCCTTAACCTAACCTCTCAATGGCTCCGTCAATGCCTTCGTGAACAACATCACCAGTATGTGCTCTGATATATCGGATACAGCCACTGCCTTCTGTTGGAAATCTGTGATGAAGGTCTCAACTAATCCTGTCGGTCTCAACTGCATAAGATCCCTGAAATGGAGCTCTAGATCTCTCCTGCCAAATTTCTCCATCAACCTCTCAGAGAACTCCAAGTATGACATAATGTGGTTGTGACCCAAGGTCACCAACCCATGGTACCACCACTCGTGGGCTTCTCCATCCAAGTGCAAAGTGGCGAAACTGATATCCTCTGACTCTGTCATCAGGTTAATCTTGAAGTATGTGTCCAGATTTTGTACCAATGCCTGATCTGAGCATCTCGATGACCCGTCGAAAGTAGGAATGTTCAGATTTCCCACTTTCTTGATGAAGTCCATGTTATGAGTTTTCGCATTGCCCCTCTGTGCCTCCCGGGGTTTGTTTCGGTATTTGATCGAGAAATAGTCTAGAAAACTCATGTATGCATGGAAATCTGGTCCTAGTGCCAAGTAGTCTCTCTTGTAGTCCCCGAATGGATCCTGTGGCACTACCTGTCCCTAACCTCGCTGTCCTCCTGCATGCCCTAGCTGTCCCAATGGTTGTCCTCCCTGGAACTATGGGTATAAAGGTCAGGGAATCCTCCTAGACAATGTGTAGGCTCGAACTGATGAAGGGTGTGCACTATCTTCGCCCTGAGATCCACTGGAGCCACTGGCCCCACCTCCCTGGTGTCCTCTTGAACCACTCGCTCCTCCTGTGTCATTGGCACCTATAATGCTCACACTATGATGGATCATCTATGTACTGATGACCATCTGTGCTATGGCATTCATCATGTCCTGATGTCCTCTGGATAGATCATTCAAGATGGCCTACATATTGTCTAGTTGTGTCTCGGGGCCTTTCCCCCTACCCTTTGGTGTCTCTCGTCTATTACCCATACTCCTCTCTATCTCTGCCTCCGTGTCAGAGATGATATGCTCTTTGTCCTCTAACTCTGGCTCTATATCAGAATGAGTGTGGAAGGGAGTGTAGTCCCTTCTGTTCCCATCTCTCTGATCTATGCTACGACCTTTGTGGTACTGAATGTACTCATCCCCAATATGTCCTCAACCCTCTGGTTATTCTTCACCTGTTCCTGGAATCATGGGTTCATGAGAATTACTTTCTTCACAGGCTGGCAGGACGAAAGCTTTGATACCACTGTAATGTTCCTGACCCAGCTAGTCTAGGAAATACTGCTAATCTAATATGTCCACTATCTGATCTGATACACTGGGGGTTTCTAGATGAGTTTTAGATGTGTATGTATAAAATTAATTGTTTACCGCATATAAATGAGCATACAGATAGTAAATGAGACAAAAGACTGCAAACCATATATTATGATATCTCTGGAGTACAATGTCGAATGCTACTGAATAAAATAAATCACTCAGCTAGATCAATGACCAAAGGATCTTAGCTAGAATAAAATAAGAAAACTAAAACAATAATACCCGATATTAGAAGAACACTATGGGACCAACGGACGAGGTGTAAGATCTGATGTAAGATACGACAACTCATACGACAACTGCTTCAAGTCTGGAAAGTTCGCCCCAGTGGCTAAACCCCTCATATTTTCCTGGAAACTGTCCTAAATAATGCGCCCTTCTCTCTCTCTCTCTCTCTCTCAATTCGGGTGACTGATCGACACTCTGCTAGTATGTTTGGATCCCGGATGGATCCCCCTAGGGAAATGTGCCCCCTCTGCTACCGAAAAACTGTGCCCTAGCGATTTCCCTATCGGAATCGGCTGATAAGGGTATTCCTCCTAAAATCCACTGATATATCTCTACTGAGATGTGCCTCTCTCCTCAATGACAAGTCAAAATATGCATAATGTTGAATTAGGTCACTTTACCTTCTCTTATAGATGATCGAAACCCTAATTCATTGTTGACTCTATTTTTAGCTCAAGTTGGCTTAAACGCACTTTTAGTCACTTTTAGCTCAATGTCACTTTCGAATTATAACACCCTCGGGTAAAGTGACCTTTAGTAACGTTGTTTACCCCTGTCTGGCCCTGGCTATAGTCTAACGGGGCTATTTAGACCATTAAGCCTCCTTTATGGAGCTCCTATTTGGAAAGGGACATTACATTCCTCCCTTCCCAAAATTGCTTGTCCTCAAGCAATACCAATCCAGGGTGTTGCAACACCTACTCGCTCTCCCAAGTAGCATCCTCTACTATAAATCCTCTCCATCTGATCAAAAAATCTCTGATGACCCTACTCCTCAGTTTCCTCTCTCGGAATTCTAGTACCTACTCCAGAACCAACTCCAACTGTCCCTCCCCATCCAATGGGGGAAGCTCCTCTGATGTGATGATGAATTGTCCCACCACCTTCTTGAGGAAAGATACATGGAACATGTTATGAATCTTGCTCCCCTCTGGAAGCTCTAGCTCATAAGCAACCTCGCCTACCTGGCGCATGATCCTGTAAAGTCCATAAAATCTGGGTTTGAGATTCTCGGCCCCAATCTTCTTTAGAGATGACTGTCTATAAGGTTGGATTCTCAAGAAAACCAAATCCCCAACCTCAACGCTATGCTCTATCCTGTACCTGTCTGCACTCATCTTCTGTCGATTCTGTGTTGTCTGCAGGTTCTCTTTTAGCAACTTGAGAATCTCTCGACTCTCAATGATCCAATCCTTGGCTTTGGGATCTCTGCTCTCCCCGGAAACCAAGTCTACCAAAATGGGAGCATCATAACTGTAAAATGATCGAAAGGGTGTCATGCCAATGGACATGTGGAAAGTGGTGTTGTAGCAATGCTCTCCTAGATGTAGCCACCTGATCCATGTTCTTTGTTGTCCATCCACATAGTTATTCAAATACCCTTCAACCCACTTGTTGACTATCTCGGTTTGCCCATCTGTTTGAGGGTGATCACTGGTGCTAGGTGTCAACTCCGTCCCCACCAATCTAAAAAACTCCCTCCAGAATGTACCAATAAACCGACTGTCCCTGTCACTGATGATGTTCCTCGACAACCCATGAAGTATGAAGACCTCTCTGAAGAATAAATTGGCTATTTGGACTGCGCTGTACTCTGTACATATGGAATAGAATTGAGCAAACTTGGTCAACCATCCACCACTACATAGATGCATTCCTTACCCTGGACCTTGGGTAGGCCTGTGATGAAGTCCATCTATATGCTCTCCTATTTCTGCTCCGGAATGGGAAGTGGCCGAAGTAGGCCTGTTGGAAGCGTATGCTCTGACTTGTTCTGGTGACAAGTCACACACTCACTGATGTACCTCATAACGTCCTGTTTGAGGCCCTTCCATGAGAACCTCTCCCTGATTTGCCTGTAGGTTTTGAAAAACCCCTGATGGCCTGCCAATGGTGAATCGTGAACTACTGCGAGGATCTTCTTCTTGAGCCCTAAATCTTGTACTAAGTAGACTTTGTCCTTGTAGAATATAACATCATCAATGACCCTATACCTGTCATCCTGAACTTGTCCATCCAAAACCTCACAGGAGAACTTTTTCTTGGAATATTTCACTAACAAGTGGGATTTCCAGTCTACTGAAATCTCCATCAAAGAACATGTTGTAGGTCTCCTAGAGAGCGCATCGACCACAATATTCTTCTTTCCCTTGACATACTCTATGTCAAAGTCTAAGTTGTAGGAAACGCCCCCCCCCCCTAGCTGTTTCCCGCCCAAAAACGGTACGGGTACGGTATGGTCGGAAAACCCCATCAACCGTACCGTACGACCTTTCTCGATTTGGAAACGTCGTATGGTGCGACTGATCGTGTTTCTTGACCGTACTGTGCCTGCACGACTGCGTTTTAGTGGATTTCAAAGCTAAATTAGGGAAAAAAAGGGGGCCGTGGGGCCCTCAAACTGCCAGTTAGTTTTAGTAATGGTTTTTTTTACATTCTCCAAAGAGAATAAAGATGATTTCCTGCCTTTTTGTTTTAATTAAAAAAAAAAACTTCTAGATGCAAATAGAAACCCTAAATCTCCTTCCTTTGCTATAAGAAACCACTTGCTTCGCTCATCCCTCACGCTTTCATTAGCAAGAGGAGCTTCCTACAACAACAAGAAGGATATTGTGTGTGGTTTTAGTGAGCATATTTCTTTTCTATTTGGTGAGTAGATTTATTTTATGTTTGCTTAGCAAGTTAGCAGATTTTTTTTGTTCTCTTGGTTTGCAATATACAAATTTCTGTTTTGTTTGGTGAACATATTTTCTTCTTTTCTTGCAGCATTCATGGCTTCTCAAAGTGTTGTTTCATCTACTCCTAGAGCTGTTGAAGTAAGAAGGAAGCAAAAATACTATCCTCTTTGGAGGCATGTTACCAAGGTCAAGGCTATGGGTGCTGGTGGAGGTTCATGGGAATGGAAGTGCAATTTTTCTAGTGGAATATCCATAGCATTTTATAGATTATTTTTAGTGTCCTCCCTTACACTTTTAGTATCCTCCCCCATGCTTCCAAATTTATCCCCTGCGTCTCGATCAACATCCTAATCACCTTAAACACATTATAGACACACTTTGCATCAAGTTTTCTTCCCTGTCATGTCCCCATTTTTGGATTCCCTTATTATGCGGTTAGAGTCACTTTAGGAGGCTTGAGTCAACCAAGTCAGAGGGGTGAGACTATGTCATGAGTGACCTCAGAGGGTTGGATGAGTTTTATGGAGCCCAACTTAGTTTATTTACCATTATTCATCATTAGGATCATTTCCGCACAACTTACTCTTGGTTCTGTTGCATTCTGATGATTTTCGTAAAATAGGGTTATTAATGGGCATATTTTAATTAATTACACTAAAGGTACTATTTGGAGCTTGTTTCTTGGAGAAATACCTTATAGCTCGTTGGAACCGAGACAAAAATATCTACAAGATGCGATGATGAAAAATAACTTTAAGTGGCAAGAGAAATCATAAAGGTGAATTAATCACTTTTTGGAGTAAAAAGGTTCATTAAATTAATAAAGTGATTTTATGAGAAAATATTAAAGATGAATTAAAAGTCACTTGAAGGGGAAAAGGGGTATAAAAGAGAGATAGGGGCTCATATTCTCTTATTATTGTATATTGTGAATTGGAAATTAGAACCCAGTGAGGAGTCTGACGACTTCCTTCTTGTTTGGTGGCTTTCTGGATGAAACCATTGCCATTGACAGAGTTCAGTGTTGAAAGACACACCCTAGTCCATCGAGAGGACCACACAAGTTCTTCATTGAGCTACATGATCAATTTATTTAAGAGAGAAGTCCAGTATCATCTAGGGCGCATATTTGCTAGTTGCAGCGTGAAGTTTTGGGAAGAGTTTAGCAACAGTTGAGGGTCATTAGGCCCAACTAGTCAGGGAAAGATGAATTCCTTCCAACCCATTTTAGGAGGAGTCAGGGAGCACCAATAGAGGTAGTTATCATCAAATTCCAATGGGTGAATCTCCCAAATTGTGCCAATTTGTCAGTTTTCAATGCGTGGAGGTTTGGGCATCCATCCAAGTTCCAACTAAGCAACAATGAGCCAACATTTCATCTCATAGGCTTGGAGAATGTTCTAGGGAGCAAGGCGACCCATATGAGACATATCTTAGCCATATTTGACGAGTATAGCCATCAGGGAGAATTTCCCAGTTTGCAGCAACAATTTTTTGGCTTATTTGCAGCTATATGTAGCGTAATTATCATTGCATGCAAGAGATATTTAACACATGTCTCAGATCCATTCATCTGGTGTTATCATTGGTATTTCTCAATATTTTATTTTGTATTCTAGTTAAGATCGTTACTATTCAGATCTAACTGACGATATATAGCTTGAGTTTTCCGCATATTGATTGTATTACTCTTATTTTGTTGAATAAGAACTATTGCATTGGCTATGGTTCTAAATTTATTTGCATACATGATATACAACAAGTAACACAACAAAACACATCCAGAAACCTCGAAACACAGTCAACAACCCTTTACAACTCTGCTAGAAACCCCAGCGCATCAAATATGCAACATAGATCTCAGAGCTAGCAGTTAATGTTCTGATCAGATGATTCAAGGATATTACAGTGAAAACCCCAACGTATCAGATCTACAACCCAAACCCCGGTTATTAGTAGTTTATATCCAGATACGGGATCTGAGATATTATTGTGATATCAAAGCTGGTTTTCTTGCTAGCCTAAGAGGAAAATCAATGAGGATTTCTATAAGATTGTTTCCACTAAATTTCAACGGTGGTAAATTGCACTTATACCTTCAGGTGCAGTAGTAGAGAGAAAATTTTCAGATCAAATATGGAGGAAAACGTGAGGAGTATTCACAATATTCTTTCACATGGGCGACAACAGTTGATGCGGGCTATGGAAAGCCTTCAAAACAATGCAGGGATCAATGGACCTAGTGGTTCAAAGAGGTAGAAAACATAACAAAAAGGACATGATCAGGAGTTTGCAGATTGTTTGAGGGAGTGTCAGGTATTGGTATGACATTTCATGCAGACATGCCATTCAAGGATTTTTGCACCATCAAACATCCTGAGTGGTATGAACCTCAAGTATCAGTGGAAAAGAAGGTGAAGGTGCCAAGGAAAAATGTTGATGGTGCATATGGTGAAGTGTCCCCATCAATCGATGTTGAGGATTCCACATCATACCTTATTAGTGATTCTCATGAAGATGAGGATGTGTGTGAGGAGTTGGTAGTGGATGAGATACATTGTGAGGTTGACCTCATTTCACAGGAGATGTGTATCATAGGTGAGAGAAAGGTAGTTGGTTTTGAGGAGGTTTTTTCACACGGGTCACCTACTGAGATGGATCTCTTTTCTCAGGAGGTGTTTTTGAGTGATGTTGGGAAGAGTGGTACAACATATGTTGGGGCGTACTCTAATGAGGATTCCACAGATGACCTTGGTAGCAGGAGTCACGAGGTAGCACTTCAACACGATGTGGATGTTTGTTCGTGTGAGTCACACCATTTGACAAGGAAACTGAAGGTTTGTGAGGACATGATTGTGGCAGCCATGAGACACCTCGATGACACACATACATTGGTGGTTGATATTTGTTGGAGGGCCATTATGGCGCGTGGAAACTTGGGAGGAGATATTTCCCTTGCAGATTCCATTACACTCAAGGAGGCCATGGTAGTGATTAGATCTAAATGCCTACACCTTCTCACAGATAGGGATTACTTTCTTGCAGTGGGTGGCGTGTACCAGGGTGCATTGGAAGGGAAAGAGCATGAGGTAGACAGACTTACTTGTGTGTTGGTGAACACACAAGATTCCTTGGAGAGCACACAGATGGTCCTTCAAAAATTTGAGTTACAGGTGGAGCAAATTAAGGAAGAGTTGAGTCAGGCATCTCTTTCATCCATTTTAGTAGACAATGAGTCATATACATCAACCTTCTCTCAGGAGGTTGTCAGTGACATTGTCGAATTGATGGAGGAGCCTCATGTGATGGGTGAGCATGAGGGGAATTCAGACTTACATGCGATTGTAGGGAGATATGACACAGAGATTTTTTAGGATGCACGTGTGTTGCAGGAGCCACCACCTTTGGTGAGCTCCTTAGTCGCTCACGATGAGACAATTGAGCATACACTCATGGATTGTGGAGACAAGTACATTTCAGGTGAGGACACGTCCATTTGGGATCCAGGGTTAGTTGACACCCATGATGAGGACACGTCTATACAGGATCCAAGGTTAGTTGATACTAATGGATTATGGTTGATACAATGGTACATCCAGGATACAAGATGGTACCAAAGGACATAGGAGTATGAAATGGTATACAGGGGAATACAATGATGAGCAGTAGTTTGCAGTACTTGTGATGATGGAGAGAGTAGGGTTGACCATCAGTGTGAGGAGACAACTTTGTATGCGTATGATGGCATGGGATTTGCGTGGAGTCTGAGTGACTACTCAGGTAGTCCACCGGTGTGGAGGGATGAGTTATTGGCCATACCCTTGGGATTGACCAATGCATGTGACACTTTCCAGTCAGGTATACAGTTGTGGAGGTTTTTTCTACTGTTCCTTGATGCTCTCATCAGGTACAACAAGACATGGGAGGATTATACGAGGCAGTTGGATGAACCCTAGGTCGTTATAGATATGACAACGATTCTCCATTTAGGGCATGTGGATGCACATGTTGACAGAGGCAGATTGAGGGATGACAAGATCTACTATAGAGATGGCCCATATTTAGTCTTTGAGTCCACATTTAGGGAGATGGTCATGAGGGTGACGTATGATACATCTTGGGCAGGGCATTCTGAGAATTTGTATGAGTTTGAGGCACCATAGGAGATAGGGCTATTTTTCAGTGGGGTGTCTAAACTCCAAGCTTTGCCTACATACATTGTAAGGAGTGAGGATGGAAAATTTCTTTGTGTGGGTTGGCAACAACATGACATATTAGTAGGCACAGGGTTGATTCCTAGTATCAGGTTTTCATCAGTTGGTGGCATACAGGGTTCAGTCTATTGGCTCAATGAGATTTCCACTATTACCAGTATGGCACAACAACGGTCAGTGGGAATTGGAAGTAGTGGACTTCCAAATTGGCTATGGGATTCGGGGATTCATTTGGTCAGTGGATTGCTTCACTTCTTGACGGACAAGGTTGCACCAACGAGCAATCTACTTCATTCTTGGATTGTCATGAGAGGGATTGTTGGGATTCGTTCTATATGGCAAGACAAGTTCTCTCTTTTGGTACCCAGGATCGACAATGGCGGTGGATTTGCAAAATTTGGTTCTGCAGGGACATCTTTACAGATTCTGCTTCTTGATAGCAGACCCAGTCTTTACAGGTATTTTAGCATGGGGTTCCAAAAGTGGGGAATCCAGTATGTGTACATTGGGCAGAAAGTCATGGCCAGAGTGGCGCAACGTCAACATGATGATCCCTTTCGTAGATTAGCGTGGGACCTTGGGATTACAGGGCTGGGCATTTCATTGACTAATAGAGGTGAGTGGATCATTGCAGGGTGAAATCATTCAAATTTTCCATTGAGCTTCAATTTTGAGGAGAGCGTTTCACTTTTTAGTGATTCGTTGAGGTCTTGTAGCTCCTCACTTTGACAGATGTATGTTTAGTCGGAGGCAGCCATGTATGGCTTGGAGTGGTCAGAGAGGTCAAGATCATTTTCTATGGAGGCCGAGTGTTACTTTCAGAAGTTCTCTCATGCGATCTGTGAGAGTGGATCCCTAGTAGAGCGACTCGTTGAGGGGTTGAACGAGTTTTTGCAGTACCATGTTTCTCTACCCATCAGTAACATTAAGAAGGATACCTTTTATGCCAGTACCTCACCAGACAATGAGTTGAGAGGAGGATGCTTCACATATTCTAGGTTGGTTTGAGACCCAAGTATCATGTTCAATTTTAGTTGGGTCCAGTTGGCATAGTGTTAGGGTTTAATAGGATTGCTTGAGGACAAGCAATCTTTGGGAAGGGAGCATTGTCATGTCCCCATTTTTGGATTCCCTTATTATGCAGTTAGACTCACTTGAGGAGGGTTGATTCAACCAAGTGATCCAGGTGGATATTGGTGGCCACCCACCTATTCTAACTAGCTCCTCGTGTCTGTTTTTGATTCAACACATATTTCTGTATTGCTTTATAATTGTGAGTTCTACACTTTTGGGGCTTTCTGAAGCCTCACACATTCTGCAGGTGGATACAGGTGGCCTCTCGCCTAATCCAACTGGCTTATTTTGTATGTTTTCATGTCAACACATCTTGATGTACTTCCAGGGTTGTTTTGGTGCCCTAAACGTTGTTTTTTTTACTTTCCATAGTCAGACTGTAAACAAAGTCAGAGTCTAATGGCAGAATGTGTAGTTCCCTGAAAGACCTTTCCAACGAGCTATCACGCACCTAAAACGAAGGTTGTATGCAAAAGTGACGACCCTAGGAAGTTGAGGTACCAAATTACACCAACTTAACCATAGGGCCCACATGACTTTTGGCGTTTCACCTTCTAGGGTTAGGTTTTTGGATGTCTAGGGTTTTGACATTCATGAGTAATATGAAAAGGGCCTCTGGAGCCTCATTGTAATCCATTTTGCTCCGACGGATGCGCGTAATAGCCACATCTCTTCTTAGAGATAACTACCACCATTCGAGCAAGTTTCAGTTCTGCAGTTTTACAGTTTCAGCCTATTTCATTATTTAAGAGAAGATATTGTTCACTAGATATTTGTGTTATTCTTCCTATCCCGTGTTTATTGTATTCAGTCTGTTAATCAGTTCATTCCGCTCCTAAATCCAGATCACCAAGTTAGAGGGGTGAGACTATGTCATCAGTGAGCTTAGAGGGTTTGGATGAGTTTTATGGAGCCCATCTTAGTTTATTTACCATTATTCATCATCATGATCATTTCCTCACAACTTGTTCTTGGTTCTATTGCATTCCGATGATTTTCGTAAAACAGGGTTATTAATGGGCATATTTTAATTAATTACACTAAAGGTACTATTTGGAGCTTGTTTCTTGGAGAAATACCTTAGTGTAATAGCTCGTTGGAACCAAGGAGAAAATATCTACAAGATGGGATGATGAAAAGTGACTTTTAGTGGCCGGAGAAATCATAAAAGGAAAATTAATCACTTTTTGGACTAAAAAGGTTCATTAAATTAATAAAGTGATTTTATGAGAAAATATTAAAAATGAATTAAAAATCATTTGAAGGGAAAAAGGCGAAAAGGGGTATAAAAGAGAGATAGGGGATCATATTCTCTCATGATTGCAGATTGTGAATTGGAAATTAGAACCCAGTGAGGAGTCAAGTGACTTCCTTCTTGTATGGTGGCTTTCTGGATGAAACCATCGCCATTGACAGAGTTCGGTGTTTAAAGACACACCCTAGCCCGTCGGGAGGACCAAACAAGTTCTTCATCGAGCTAGAAGATCAAATTATATCAGCAAAGAAGTCCAATATCAACTAGGGCACAAATTTTCCAGTTGCAACGTGAAGTTTTGGGAATAGTTTAGTAGCAGTTCAGGGTCGCTAGGCCCAACTAGTTAGGGAAAGACAAATTCCTTCCAACCCATTTGAGGAGGAGTTAGGGCGCACTAGTAGTGGTAGTTATCATCATATTTCGACGGGTAAATCTCCCAGATCATGCCAGTTTGTCGGTTTGCAGTGTGTGGAGGCATGGGAATCCATCCAAGTTCCGAATGAGCAACAATGAGCCAATGTTTCATCTTAGAGGCTTGGAGAATGTTTTAGGGAGCAAGGCGACCCATCTGAGACAAATCTCAGCCAGATCTGACGAGTATATCCATTAGGGCGCATTTCCCAGTTTGCAACAACATTTTTCCGACTTATTTGTAGCTGCATGCAACCTATTTATCATTGCATGTGAGAGATCTTTAGTGCATGCCTCATATCCATTCATCTGGCATTATCATTGGTATTTCTCAGTCTTTTATTTTGTATTCCAGTTAAGATCGTTACTGTTCAGATCTAACTGACGATATCTAGCTTGAGTTTTTCGCATATTGATTGTATTACTGTTATTTTGCTAAATAAGAACTGTTGCATTGGTTATGATTTCAAATACATGATATAAAACAAGTAAACACAACAAAACACATCCAAAAACCTTGATACGCAGTCATAAACCCTTTATAACTCTGCCAGAAACCCTAGCGCACATATCTGTGACATAGATCTCAGAGTTGGCAGTTAATATGGCAGAGCCGGAAACCCCAACGTATTAGATCTACAACTGAAACCCCATTTATTAACACTTTATATCCAGATTCGGGATATTACATTCCCATGGTAGAGGACATATCTCCCATCTAACCCCACAAATCTCTTCCAGTTGTGAAGAGGTGAGAGTGTGGACAATTGTACATAATTTTGACCTTGTTCTCGTTATTTCTTAATAGATAGAAAAATGAATGATCTAGGAGAGTCATGGCTTCACATGGATTTAAACACCAATCTTGGAGATCAAACAATTGAATTCATTAATAACATTGGCAAGTATTTCATGTGTTATAATTAGATATAACTCCTATAACTGAGTGATAGGATTTCAGAACACGAGAGGGATTTCATCTTTGATATTTAGTGTTTAAAATTGATTCATTTTATTCATGATTTCCATTTCCCCTCTAAGTATTAGCTTTTAATTTATTTTTTATTTATCTTAATTTGATGGACTTTATTTATTTTTTCCCTTCCTTAAGCGGACTTTGATAACATCCTTTAAAATATTGTTATTAGAGTCTAATTAAGCATATTGAGTAATGTATTGACTTTAGACATTACTATAGTCTCTATTGCATCCAAAAGAACATTTATATAGTCAATTGTGTCTAGCTCAAGTGGTTGTGGGATACCATCCTCAAAATGAGGGAAGGTGCCTGGAGTTTTTCCCTCTTACCATCTTATTTTTCCCTTTTTTCTTTATGTCACATGATAAAGCTCCCCCCATGATAAAATACAACTTGTATTGTCTCTTATGCCAATGACAACCATAATTACATGACTGAAACCAATGATTTGACATTTCCCAATGATTATGCTAGTTACAAGTGTGGTTATGCATCTATAACCTATAAAACACCTCCCACAAATATGGTACCATGTTTTACCTACACCTCCATATTATCCTTTGTATATATCCCCTCTACAACAAGGCATATT
>ML819451.1:22839-57769 GCA_009831015.1 Picea engelmannii
GTCCTTGAGGACCATATCAAAATTCCTCTTGAAGAGAGTTGATTACAAAAATGAGGATTGTCATATAGTAAGTCACATCCCCCTTGGTTTACAAAATTTCTATATGCATAGTTTCCTGGGTAAATTCGACAGTTGGAGCCACTAAAAAAAGAAATTTGGCAATACATACAGAGGTTTGAGCTTAATTGGAAACGAGCTTAATTACCTTTCTCCACCTTGGGTTGCTGCATGTTCACCTTGAAGTTTGGGTGGGGCTCGTTTAGCTCTGGCACTTGGTTGATCAAGTTTGATTGGACGTTCCTTGAGTAGCCTTGTTGATCGTCCGAGTTGCTTGTGGGAGGCTGTGAATCATCTAGCAGGTCCAGTATGTGCTGCAGTGTGTCAATCTATAGGTGGTTGGTTTCGATTTGGCTTCGTTGGGAAACACTTTCATCTTGGAGCTTGCTTATTAGGAAGCGATGCTGAGATAAAGTCTCCATCTCAAATACATGGTTGACGATTAACGCTCCCAGTTGCTCTCTTAGGCTGTTGCACCCACCACAATCGACCTCCCAATCATCCTCGGGCCAACTATCGGAGTCTTCCTAAGCAGCTATAGCTTGATGCATTTTTCTATTGCTTGAAGAAATGTCAGATTTGGTTGGCTCTTGTGGGTTCTGTGTAGTTCCAAGGAGAGAATTCAGACAGAGGGAGAGGTGGGCCTGTGGGGTGACTTGTAGATTGGGGGGTCGACTGGGGAGCCAAGAAGTAGAGGGAGAAAGGGGTAACTGGGGAGCACTTAAGTGTTGAGGGTCGCGATAAGAGAAAATCAGAAGGTCGTGAAGAAGTTTGAGGCTAGACCAGGCTCTAAAAATGAAAGGCAAAGATTCAACGCATAGAGAGACCCATATTACTCGCAGTAGAAGCCTGCATGTCGCGAAGGTGGCGAGAGGGATGGATTAAATAACAAAAGGGCTTGGTAGGGAGAAAGAGCGAAAGGGATTTACCACATGAGCCAAATGATGGACAAGGACTGTTGCATGATTGCTGAGGGGTGGAATGATGCACTTTCCTACGGGTTCGTGGGAGGAGTCATGTAAGATGTATCGGTCAACGCCATGGAGGGGAGAGTGGAAGTGCAAATGATGCCAGGGGAGCTGCAACGATGTGGGAGGCAAGACTCTTGTACTACAATTCCACACAGACGAAGCAGGGAGTCGATATTTCCCACACGAAATAGAGATTCTCTTTGTCTAAAAAGATGGTCGCCTTAATATCTCAGGAGGGGTGGTTCGCATGTGGCGCATGCCATCTGGTGTGCCTACAAAATATCTCATCCACATGGACAACTACAAGATTCCACCTTGAGCTGTTGTGGCTACCTTAGNTTTGGGTATGGCTACAAAATTTCTTGCCCATGTGCCTGTGAATTTTGCTTGGACCCCAGGGGAAGAACCTTCTTTCACTGGTCTTTTTTTCGTTCCTGGGTGTTCATTAGTAGATGGGGGCTGGGGTTGAGACTCCATCAATACTGAGGGTGTCGGGGTTTTCCCCTATTTCTACATTGGCCATCTTTTTGGCTTCACTATTGTTGCCCCAAAGAATGTGATAGAAGGTGATTTTGATTTCTCTAGAGGCTAGCCATATTCTATCCAAAATTTTCTTTAAGATTGGGTCTCTGGGGTTTTTTCCCTTAACCATCAATCTTATTATGGTGTTAGAGTCCCCTAGGACAACAAGCTCTTGGAAATTGTTGGTTTTAGCCAATTGAACCCCTTTTAAAAGACCGTAGGCCTCAAATTTGTTCTTGGTTTCCATCCCTATATTCCAGTGGTAGCGTGAAGCTTTTTTTACCTTGAGATCATAGAGAATCCCCCCCGCACCTACCTCCCCTGGGTTCCTTTTGAGGCACCATAGAAATAGAGAGTATGGATTGTTTGATTTTGTATCCAAAGGTCTATGTTGAGGATGTTGTGAAGTTGCCAACTTGATCTTGTTGTTGCTTTGGTATGCTTTGAAGTCCTGAGATTGAAGCTTTCCATCCAGTCTTTTTCCCGGACGATCCAATTTGTTGAGTCTTCAATTTTTAGAGGTCTTGAGTTTATGGATTCAGAGAGTAGTAGATTTGTTTTAGCAGCTACTATTTGTGGAGGAGAGGCCTTGCCTTGGAAAAAAAATTGTTTCTTGTTATCCAGATCTGTTAGCAGATAAACTTTGGCAGCGCCTGCCACATGCGCTTCAGAACTGGCTTGTCCTTGAAAGATCCCCGATATTACTTGTCCTATTTTCTCAGGCTGGGGTGGGGGGAGGAGGGATATCTTATAATTCTAGCGAGATCCCTGAAGGATAGAGTCCAACAATTTTTCCCAAAAGGGCATTCCCAAAACAAATGATATTCTTTTGACTATTTTGGCAAAGAGGGCAGATGAAGGGGCCATGGAAACCTCTTTTCATGAGGTTTTCCCTTGTTAGGATTTTGTCATGGACTAGAGTCCAGGTAAAGAAGTTAATTTTGGGAAGGAAGTCCCAGTTCCAAACATTTCTCCATTTTGCTGATGGTTGGTAGTCTCCCGTGAGATCGAGGATCTGGTTTTACCCTTATTTGACTGAGTAACCTTTGTTCCCCCATCCCCTGTTGTCTGGCCATGTTTTTTGAATGGGCACTACCCCTTTTAGAAGCATGGTTAGACGATGAGCTTGTGCTATCATATGATGTGGAACATCCCCCAAGTTCCAGCCTCTCCAACTGCCATTGACATTCTAGGTTGAAATGTCATACAGGGTGCGCTTGCTCGTGCCTAACATCCAACATTTTAGATCTTTCCAATTTTTTATTATTTTTCCATTGCCCAAGATCTAGGATAGATGTTCTCTGAAGAAGGGGGTGGCTCCCTTTATTATCTTACAGATTTGAGACACTGCTTGTTGAGTTTGTGGATTGTCCATACTCCTTTTTCTTTTGCCTAGTCTGTACTTGTTTATGATAGCCTGTTTCCACCACTCATTGTCCCCTGAGATTAACCTCCACATGAGTTTGGATCCCATTGCAGAGTTGGTGATTTTGGGGTCTCTGATACCCAGACCACCCCTTTTTTTGGGTTGGGTGACTGTTTTCCAGTTTACCAAGTGGATTTTTTTGTGATTTGATTCCCCCCCTTTCCACATAAATTTGCAGATGAGCTAGACCATTTCTTTAAGAATTCCATTTGGGGAGAGAAGGGTAGAGAATTGATACAAGGGGAGGGCCGAGAGGACATAATTCATCAACACCACCTTGCTAGCTGGATTGAGCCATTGAGAGCCCCAATTTTCCATCTTTTCCCTAATCTTTTGGATGAAGTGGTGCCAAAATTCTCCGAGAAGTGCTTTGATGCAGAGGAGGAGGCCTAAATACTTGAAGGATTTCTAGTCTTGGGTAATGGAAAACCCCATGATTTAATTTATTCTAGCTCTGATGATTTTTGAGACATTTCAGGTATAGATCTTACATTTTTCTTTGTTTAGAGTACCTCCCGAGACTATAAGGAAGGTATCCAAGAATTGGAGAATTCTTCTGGCCAAAATTTTAGAAGCACCACTTAGAAAAATGTGTCATCTGCAAATTGGGAGTGGTTTATTTTTTTTATTCCTTGAGCAATTTTTATTCCAAGAATGTTGCCATTTGCACTTTCCCATTCTAGATTTATGTTTAGAGATTCAACCATTATCACATAGAGAAAGGGGGAGAGGGGGTATCCCTACCTTAATTGCCTGGACACCTTGAAGAAAGGACCTGGTGTACCATTTATTAGGGAAATTATCCAAGGAGAGTTGATGCACGAGCTGATCCAATCCATGAAGTTTTAACTGAAGCCAAAGTTGCGCAAGAATTTGAAAATAAGTTTGTGTTCCACTCTATCGAAATCATTGGCCATGTTGAGTTTTATAGCCATTCCAGAGTCCCCCCGATCACTACTGGCATGGATTGTTTCTTGGACAAGGATGAAGTTGTCCCAAATCTGACGATCTACTACAAAGCCTCCCTGGTTTGGGAGAATTAACGATCTAAGGAGGGGGTTGATCCTGTTTGCTATTATTTTGGACATAATTTTATAGGAGATGTTGCACAGTGAGATGGGTCTAAAGCGATTAAGGGAGGAGGCTCCATGTTATTTTGGGAGGAGAGCCAAAAAGTATGAGTTTGTTTCTCCACCCAGGTTTTTGGCTTTGTGAGCTAAGCAGACCATTCTAGTGAAGTCTTTTTTGATGATGTGCCAACATTTTTTATAGAAATGCAGGGTGAAGCCATCTGGGCCCGGGGCTTTGTCGTCTTGGAATTGGTTCAAGTCTATGAGGATTTATGCTTCCTCGATGGGCCTATAAAGGTGAAAGTTATCGACCTCAATAATCTTATGGGGGATATGTTGAAGAAAGGCTTCGGAGAGGTGATCCTCATCTGTTCCAGAGGTAGTGTACAGAGAGTAGAAGTGGGAGGATGCGCGTTGCTTAGTTTGGTTGATGACCTTAAGGATTTCCCATTCATGGGTTTTGAGCTTGGAAATTTGATTTGACCAGTTCCCGACTTTGGCTTGGTTGTGAAAGAAGGTGGTATTTTGGTCACCTACCTTCAACCAAAGATTCATGGATTTAAGCCGCCAGGTCATTTATTCTTTAGCTAAAGCCCAGAGGTACTCTTTGTGAAGTTTTTTCTCTTGGGTGAGGAGGTTCTGCTGAATATCTATGTTTTCCATATCATCTTGGAGAGCCTCCAATAGGAACTTTTTGTCTTTTTCTTTTCTATGGGAGTTGTTTTTGGCCCATCTCTTTAACAGATCATTGACTAGTTTAAGTTTCTGCTCCCAGATGTAGTTTGGAGAAGCTATGATCCACTGGTTCCAGACATGGGATATGGATTGAATGAGCTAGGGTATATCTATCCAGAGGGGGTTTAGTTTGAAAGGAATAGGCCCCTAGTTCTGTTGAGCTTCGAAGGTCAGTATTATGGGGTGGTGATCTGAGCTAGCCTAGGGCAGATTCATTGAGAAAGGCTTGTCGGGAAGGGAAAACAAGGTGTTGATGATCAGAAATCTATCTAATCTGGCGACTATGTGTCCGGGACCCGCTCTTCTATTATTCCAAGTGTAGATTCCCTTGCTCGAGGGGACATCATAAAGATCAAGATCCAAGATAAGGTCCTCTAGTATTTCTTGAAATTGGTCTCTAACCACCGATCCTCCTATTTTTTCCATTGCGTCTCTAGTTGTGTTGAAGTCTCCTCCAATGATGAGGTTCTGGGAGGGGTTTTCCTTGGCAGGGTCTATCAGGGATTGCTAGAATTCAATTTTTTAATTATAATTGTTTGGTATGTAAACGTTGATGATAGAGAAGAGCATACCTGAAGCTTTATTGAGATTAACCCTGAGCCAGAATTGGTTTTTTATTTGCGCTTGCAATTTGAAATTTTCCATCTTCCAGAAGATTCTGATTCCACCTAAAACCCCTTTGGAGCTCACTTCACGGCTGTCACAATTGTTCCAAATTTTTTGAAGGTATTTAAGGGTTTCCTGCTCCCTCATTTTCGTCTCCTAGATCATGAGGATTGAAGGTTTTTTTACTTGTAGTATTTTTTTTATTTCTTCTTTCTTGTGGTTATTGCCTAATCCCCTACAATTCCAGGAGATGATTTTCATCATTTATCGGGGTGTTTGGGAACCCCCCCTCTTGAGGGCTATGAATTTGTTCCCTTGTGTTGGGTTTCCTTATTCTTTCCAACTTTTCCATCTTTCTTTAGGGATTCCTCGATAGTTTTTTGAATCCCCAATTCCTTTTCTCTATCCGTTGTTGATTCCCTTTTGTTTCTGTATGATTTCCTTCCAGGTTTCTTGTTGTTTATGGTTTGAGTTAATTCCAAATCAGAATCACTTTATGAGGAGTCCTTTCTCTCTTCTTCTAAGATTTCTGGGTTCTCCATATTCTGGGTGTGGAGAGATTTTGAGGATTCTCCACTTAGCTCCATAAATTCTTTTTCCTTCTATGGGCCTATGTTGTTTCCTCTTCCTTTCTCTTCTAGTCCTTGTGATTTAGAAAAGTGTCCATATTCGTGGTAGATTTTACATTTGAAGGGAACTTGTTCATAGTCAACTTGTTGGATGTAGGACCAACTATCCAAATTAAGTTGTATTGCTTCCGAAAGACCCTTTTCTAGATCCACTTCTACGCATAGTCTGGCGTAGGCCTAAAGGCCTTCCCTTGTCTTGGCATGATCATTGTACTTGCCTAGGGTGTTTCCTATGTTTCGTATTGTTTCATCTTTCCAGCAGTGGAGGGGAAGGAAGGGAAGCCTGACCCAAACTGGAACTGCTGAGGGGATGTCATTTTCTGGTTTAAAGTCTGGAGTCCATTTGTTTAGGTACATTCCTCTGTTCCCCATGAAATAGGGACCCCTGCAGAAAATCAGATCTCTGTCTTCTTTCTTTTCAAACAAAAAAGAGAAGAAACCCTTACCACAGAAGGCTGCCGACAATTGTCCCTTGATCAAATTGTGCCAGTTTGCTTCCAACTAGATATACATGGATTTTGGGGAGGGCCACAATCCTGTGAATTGACTAATTAGTCCACGATATGCGAGTCTGAGTGCCATGGATGCGTTGAAGGTGTGAAAACTGCAATCTTGGGGATTCCAGCCGCCTTTTTGATGATTTGAAGGGTGAAGAGGTTTTCAACAGCCCATTAAATGGGCATTTTCTGAAGAAATGTTTTGTTTGAGCCTTAGACGGCTCCTTTGTTTGTAAATATTGTCCTTTTGGTTATTTGTTTATTTTTATTTTTCGGCTTAGTAAATGACTCCATAGCTCAATAGCAAGGCACTGAAGCTGCAAATGAGTTCTTAGAGCATCACAGGGATGACTCTATCCCCCATGGAGCCTAATGTTAGCGCGATTTCTCACAAGGGGGTGTTTTCTCTCCAAGATTCGAGCCCGTGGCGTAAATACGAAGAAATGGGGCTTAAAGAACCTATCATATGCCTTTTGTCTAGGGTCACAGCCATAAGCACATTGTGTAGTGTAGAAAATCCATTTTAGGTTAAAATTGCAAGTAGACAGGCGGCTCCAGCATTCAGCGGCGAGGATCGATCAATGGAGCAGATCGTCAGTCGGTGGAAATTTGAGGCCAACAGATTTGCGCCATGATTAACATAGGAATCGGGCCCACAATCTCACCAAAATGATCCAGGTCATCCATCCCGAAGGAGCACGTGGCACACGATCGAGCTCTGTCGCAACTTCATCCATCGCGACCTTGAAATGCTTTTCTCTACAACTGGGATCCCCAAGACGCGAATTGTCGAAGGCGTATGGGATATGGGCCCATAGCATCACCGAATGTGATTCGAGTCGTCTGATCAAACAGGGACACATGATGTGTGATTAGGCTCTATTGCCTCTTTACGCATCGTGACTTTGAAAAGAGAGGATCAACCTCCCCCCATCCGCGAGACACAAAGTCTCAAAAGCGCTCAGGAGTTGGGCCCACGGTCTTAGCGCCCGGTCACAGAGCAACATGCCTGGGAAAAGGTGCTAGCGTGCACCATATGATAAGATAGGTCCCAAAACATTGACATCATCACAACCGTCCATCCAAAGGGATGCGTGGTGCCCGATCAGGCCATGTCAGCATTTTTCCCATCGTGACTTTGAAGAGTGAGGATCATCCTCCTCACAATTGCGAGACGTGAAGCGCCGAAAGCACTCAGGAGTTGAGCCTACGGTCTTGGCACCCAATCACAGAGCAACATGCCTGGGGAAAAGGTGATAGCGTGCACCATATGATAAGACAGGTCCCAAAACATCGACATCATTGGAGCCATCCATCCAAAGGGACGTGTGGCACCTGATCAGGCCATGTCGGCATTTCGCCCATCACAACTTTGAAGAGCAAGGATTAGCTTCCTCACAGCTGCGAGATGCGAAGCACCGAAAGCGCTCAGGATTTGGGCCCACAGTCTTGGCGCCCGATCATAGAGTAACATGCCTGGGGAAAATGTGCTAGCACACACCATATGATAAGACAGGTCCCAAAATGCTGACATCATCGCAGTCGTCCATCCAAAGGGATGCGTGGCACTTGATCAAGCCATGTCGACATTTCGCCCATCGCGACTTTGAATAGCAAGGATTAGATCCTTCCCATCAACGAAATGCGAAGTGCCGAAGGCATCTGGGATTTGGTCCCACAGTATCGCCGAATATGATCTGGGCCATCCGATCAAACGGGGGCACATGGTGCGCGATTAGGCTCTATCGCCACTTCGCCCATCACGACTTTGAAGAGAAAGGATCATCTCCCTCCTAAACCCAAACCCCAAAACGTCGAAAGTGCCTTTGAGGATAAGCACAGGGTCACAACCCGTGGTCACTCGAGGAAATAGAAAGAGTTGTGTGAAAGGGCCAAAAGTGTCGAGTTTAGTTGTAGAAGGGATCGCCACGATCTCCAGGTGCCAATCCAACTCGATCTCAATCTTGGTTCCTGCTAGGAGTAAATGAAGGTGGGAGGAGGTGGTTGAAACCTATCCTCACTCATTAATTGTAAGGTGTGGAGGATTTGGCAAGCAGTTTGCTCGAGACGGTCCTGTGTGCCAATTTTTTCCAAAGAATCCATGTTGAGTCCTAGACTAACTAGAGAAGCCTGCACATGCTAACTCGACACTTAATGGCTCAACTACCCCCTTGCAAGAGACATGCATAGTTAAGGTGGCCTCTAACGAAGGATTTCCATCCAAGTTTGGCAAAAGGGATGCCATGCCTTGGAGGTCCAAGCACACCTCTGTTGGGCGAATTTTTCGGAGTGTATGTACTCAGTTTTTGTATTTTTGAAAGTATCAATGGTTGAGCTAAGCTCTTGACTGTAAAGTTTCTGAGGAAGCTCTGGTTATGTATTTTGATTCGAGACTGTCAAATTAATGGAAGTCATCTTCTCTTTCCTTTTTATTTTGTTTGTTAGCTGTTTAACACACTCGACATTGGAGAATCCAGCCGAGGGTCGCACATTGTAGGATGACGTATGGTTGGTCACTGCAATCTCTGCACCAGTATTAAGCAGTCTCCCACATTTTCTTTTTCATCTTACACTGAATGATTCAGAGTTGGAGGATCTAGCCGAATGTTTGTGGCTTCATAGTATGATAGGTTTGATCAGTGCATAGTTATCACTGTGTCATTTAGGCACATTTTAGTGTCTCATTTTTCTTTCCTAAGTTGTTGGAAGGCCTAATGCCCAGAGCAGTCTCCCCTCTTTTCTCCCTAGTCTTCCCTCTACTCTCTCTTTAACTCAAATTCCTGACTGAAGTTAGTCATGGCCCTCACTTCCTTGTGCATTTCTGGCCTAGTTTTCTAAGTTAAATGATATTGTTTTGAGTTCACTCACATTTGATCACCCCATTTAAACAAAATCGTGACATAAACTGATGGGCGTCGGGCTCTGCTCCTTTTGCAATCCAGGAGTGACTTCCAATGCCAACAGTTCCATTTTGGGATGCCACAAGCCATCACCTCAGATCAGTACAAAAGGTTCCTCAACACATTTTGGTTGAGTCTCTGGTCACTATTGGACACCAAACTCACTAAATCCACTTCTTTCCACCCCCAAATTGATGGTCTGACAGAGGTCATCAATCAAATGATTGTGCACATCATGTGCATGTACAACTCAAAGAATCCACGTACATGGGATGAGATTCTTCCTTATGTGTTAGCATGTTTACAAGAAGATCGTGCTTGTCATTGATGGTAAGAAAAGCAGTAACGATGACAAACAGGCAGGCAAGGAAGAACAATAGCGATTGAATGGCAAGATCAGCAGTGTAAGCTCAGAAGGAGGAAAACAGTCAAATCACGACAAAGGTTTTTAGAGTTTCATAGTTCGAGAAATCCAAAGGAAAGAGGTTCAAACTTGCGATATGTGAAATCACGACAAAGAGTTTCGGAGTTTCGCAGATCGGGAAATCCAAAGGAAAGAGGTTCAAACTCGCAATATGTGAGATCACGAAAAGATCCAAACTGTCAGATCACCAAGGATTTTGGACCATTTGATCAGGCATGAAGAAGGCTCGTGAAGTGGAAAAATCGCGATAAGATCTGGGCTGTTAGATCTGGAGTAATTATGAAGGACCAACAGTCATTAGATTTGGTGAAGCTGCAAGGTGGATAAGACCAAGAGTCACCCAACTCTCCAAAACTATGAAGGAATCCTGGTTGTCCATTGAGGACAGTAGTGGACCACTAGATCCAGAGGACACATGGTGAAAGATCATTGTTTCATTGACAGGAAAGTCAAAGGAGTGAAGTGCTCGTCTAATTGGTGTGTGGTCATATCTCGTGGTCACATTGTCGAGAGCTAGAGAAGCCAAGCCCTGTTTTGGAGTTCATGACATGGAGAGTCGAGAGGACTCATCACAGAATACCCGAGATGCGAAAGTGAGAAATGCATTCTTGAATAAGGCTATGGTCATATCTAGTGGTTACATCTTTGGAAGATAGAGGAAGGAGCTAGCGATGTTAAGCTCCATGTCGGAGTCTCGACGCTCATGACTTGGAGCATCAAGACCCTTCATCACAGGAATCGTGATATGTGATATCGCGATGAGATCTGGACTATCATATCATTAGAGATCTCAACCGTTGATCAGGCTCAATGAAGTTCATAAGTTCATGAAACACGAAGCACCTTTTGGCACAGCCTGTGGTCATCATCGATGGTCATGTGAAGGGAAAAAGCTAGCAGAGTTAAGGTCCACCTCAGAGTCTCGACAATCACAACTGAGAGCATCAAGACTCTTCATCACAAGAATCATGATATGCGAGATCGCGATGAGATATGGACCGTCGGATCATCGGAGATCTCAACCGTTGATCAAGCTCGATGAAGTTTATAAGTTCACGAAATATGAAGCACCTTTTGGGCACAGCCTGTGGTCATAGCCGATGGTCACGTGAGGGGAAGAAGCTAGCAGTGCTAAGATCCATCTCGACGATTGTGACTTGGAGTGTCGATATCTTCTATCACAAGAATGCCGAGATGCGAGATAATGAAATTAAAACTCTTTTTAGCGCTCGGTCACAGCCCGTGGGCATATGAACTAAATGCAAGACCTTACGAACTCCATCCAACAATGTAGGTGAATTTAAGTATGATTGAAGGGCTATTGTTTCTCTTCACAGTTAATCAATCAATGGCAATTCAGTTGCTAAAGCGGTCTTTGGAGGTTCACAATGTAACTGCTAGAAACCACTGATGGTTTCTGCTAGAGGACTCGAAGAGACTTATGTATGATTCCCAGAGGAGATGAAGAGTCTCTAGGAATCTACCAATGGAATGAAGACTATTTGTAGAGGCAATTGACAGATGGATCTAATTTCCATAGAAGCTGAAGAGTTGTCATGATGAATAGGTAGAGTACTCGACATGAGAGAGCATGCAGAAGCATGGTAGGAGAGCATGCACAAGGGGCACAGAGACTATAAGTATGCATAACAGAGAAGAGATGGGAATTGTTGTTATTGATATGGATTCAAGAGTGTAGAAGGAGGAGTGTGAAACAACTGAAATATAGAAAAGAGGAATGGAGCATTGAATGGACATGGAGCAGAGAGCATAGAAGGAAAAAGCACACAAAGTGCAAGGAACATGTGGAGAAAGATAGTAAGACACTAAAGGATGGATGAGGTGCTCTTGTAAATAAATACAGAAGGTCATAAATCCCAAGAAGATGCAGATAGAGAGAAGCTGATACAGGTGAGAAAAGCAGCTTAATAGAACAGTGAGAAGTCTGGTAAGCCAATGATAAATATTGTATCACTATGATAAGTTTTATTAGCAAAAATGTATATTCCAGGGTGGTAGGGAGGTGCTAGGGAGGACTGTTGTCCTCAGAGGTTCAAGTGGGTGCTTGAACATGGGTAGTTGGTGCTTCCTTCTAGTTGGTGCTAGAGAAACCGGGGAGTTGATGCTTCCTTCTAGTTGATGCTAGAGAAACTGGGGAGTTGGTGCTTCCTTCTAGTTGGTGCTAGAGAAAATAGAGAGTTAGCACTCTTAGCAAGTAGCAGCTTGCAAAACACAGGTTGTAGCCTCATTATGAGTTGGTGCTCATATGTATGATAATGTAAAGAATGTAAAGATTACTTATCATATAAAGAAGAAGAGTTTTTTACCATGTATGGGTTTCCTCAGGAAATATCAGTATTTGTGTATCTCATATGTGTGGCTGAAGCTAAATGTTCTATTGCTTACTTCCCTGCATTATTGTGAATGTCATTAAATGTTGTGTAAAGAGTTTAAAATAAGCATAATTGTTTAAGCTCAGTTACAACTGATTCACCCCCCCCCCCTCTTAGTTTTCCAACAATTGGTATCATAGTAGGCCCCTTTTGTCTAAGGGTAGATCCTAGAGCTTAAACATGTCAAGCCATGAAGGAAATTCAACCAATAAGGCCCCTTTATTCAATGGAACAAAATTTTCCTTCTCGAAAGTTAGAATGAGAACCTACATAATGGCTTTAGGTGCAGATGTTTGGGATGTGGTAGATACTGGTTATGTAAAGCCAATTGTACTAGCTAATAAGGACGACAAGCTAGAATTTAGCTTCAACGCTAAGGCTATGAATGCTATCTTGAGTGGGCTTGCAGAAGTAGAATTCATAAAGGTTATGCACCTAGGAACTGCCAAAGAAATGTGGGACAAACTCATTAGCAGTTATGAAGGCAATGAGAAGGTAAAGGACGCCAAGCTTCAAACCTACAGAATACAGTTTGAACAGCTGAAGATGAAACTATTGGAAAATACTTTCTGAGAGTAGAAGAAATGGCAAATGCAATGAAATCACTTGGTGAGAAAATTGAGGAACCTTCTTTAGTTCAGAAAATTTTGAGATCTCTACCAGACCCGTTTAATCGGAAGGTCTCTGCTATTGAAGAACTTAATGATCTAAAAACCTTGGAGTTTGATCAACTTCTAGGAACTTTGACTGCATATGAAATGAGAATAGTTAAAGATAAACCCACCTCCACAGAAGCATCATTTAAGGTAGATTAGAATGAGGATTCAGAGCCTGATGAAATTGAATCAAAATTTGTGAAGAGACTGAAGAAGGGATTAGGAAAATACAAAGGTAAATTGCCTTTCAAATGTTTCAACTGTGGTAGGATAGGTCATTTTTCAAATAAATGTCCCCACAAAAGAAAGGATCAGATAGGTGATGATGAGGAGAAGCACAAACACAAAAATTTCTTTAAGGAGAATAACTTTAAGAAGAAAAGTCTGTGTGTAAACAATGATGATGATCCTTCAGATGATGAAGACAATGACTCCACTATTGAAGATAAACTAAATGAMTTCATACTTATGGCCAAAGAGGAATATGATAATATAAGCACAGGAAGTGATGCTAATGAAGAAGAAGCTGTGGTTGACATGGAAGGAGAATTAATCAGTGCACTGGAAGAGATTGACAGACTAAGAATTAAGAAYAKAAAGTAAAGATAATTKYTGATATAGTTCGAGAAAGACAGTAAAGAAMCTGATGAAKACCTTGTCCTACTAAAAGTGKAATTAGAAGAGGCAAAYAAAATCGAAGACATTCTAAAACAACAGTTATCAGAAAAGAAGGMAAGATRTGAAGCCTTAGAACAAGAAGTAGTGAAAACTAGGAAAGAGATGGAGAAGTTTCAAGCCTTGTATAATCAGAATCTGTCAAGTATCAAAGCCTCAAAAGGATTAGCCACCATTTYKAATCAACAAAGGAAYCCAAAKCTGAAAACCRGTTTGGGTTATGAAGAGGGATCAAGTAGTGATAAGCCAAGAAATGAAGAACCCATCAAGTTTGTCAAATCTACAACCAATGACAACAACCAACCTRCAGAAACAAAGGAAGACAATCAGCYGCCYAGGAAGAGTAAAGAAAAAKGTGCCAGGACTGAATCTGTAGAACAAAGAAATAATGCACTCCCTGCTAAAAGATGTCATCAGCATGGAAGAAATCGATTTTCTCAAAGAAGACAACCATTTTCGAGGTACAAAGAATTTTTCTATGGTTATTGTTTCTACTGTTCTAACTTTGGTCACAAAGCTGTAAATTCTTCCTTAAGACTTAGACATGAACAATTAAGATTTCAAAGGAATAAATACCTGCCACAACAAAGAATGATACAACCAAGGAACAAACCTTCATAGATTGCAAATTTTCAAATTAAGTTTAGAGACATGCAACTAAGGAGGTCAAGAAATAATCAACACTCAATAAGTAGACAATCCTGCAACAATAATTTTGACATATTGAACAATGAGATTGAATGCTACATTTGTCATAACTATGGACATAAATCTGTTGACTGTCGGTTAAGGAACTATGAACCAGATTTGAATTCCCCTCTTGAAAATGTCAAGGTATGGAAGAAGAAAGAAAGTGACAAGTGTGGAATAGTGTTGTCAGCTCAAAGAAAAACGAACCTTTGGTATATAGACAGTCGATGCTCCAAACATATAACGGGAGACAAAGTTAAGTTTCTATCTCTAAGTGAAAGAAAATTAGGAAACGTAACCTTTGGAAATGATGCTCCAGGTAAAATAAAGGGTAAAGGGATGGTGAGTTTAAGTAATTGAAAAGGAAAATCCCGATATGTTCTACTTGTAGATGGGCAGACACATAATCTGCTCAGTGTAAGTCAAATGTGTGACAGAGGATGTGAAGTGTTGTTCACGTCCAAGGACTGCAAGATAAAGTCTGTAAACTCAGGACAAGTGGTGGCCAAAGCCATAAGGACAGAAAATAATGTATATGTGATGAAAGAAAATAGAGAAGAGTGTCATCTAAGAAAACATGATGAAAGATGGTTATGGCATAGGAGACTTGGACATCTAAACTTTGACCACTTAATCAAGCTCAAAAAACTTGAGGTAGTAAAAAATATTTTGAGAATATAAAAACCCCAAGATTCTATGTGTAAACCCTGCCAAGTAGGAAAACTAACCAGGACACCATTTAAGGCCAAGATCTTTACTTCAACAGAGAAACCACTCCAACTAGTTCATATGGATTTATGTGGACCATCAAGACAGGAAGGCACAGGGAGAGAAAACTACTTCATTTTGATTATTGATGATTACTCCAGACTTACTTGGGTTGCCTTTCTCAAGGAAAAAGATGAAGCATTTGAGAATTTTAAAATATTTAAGGCTTTAACTAAGAATCAAATAGGCAAGAGGTTAAAGGAAGTAAGATCAGACAGAGGAGGAGAATTTATGTCAAGTGATTTCAAGGAATTCTATGATAAGCATGGGATCAAGAGAGAATACACAATCCCAAGAATTCCACAACAAAATGGAGTAGTAGAGAGGAAAAACAGAACAATGCAGCAAATGGCCAGGTCAATGATGAATGAGAAGAACATTGGTCAAACCTACTGGGTAGAATCAATACACAAATCATGTTCTTAACAAAGCTCACCTCAGACCACAAAGCGACAAGACACCTTATGAATTGTGGTATGGGGGACCTGCTTCAATCAAACACTTCAAAGTCTTTGGGAGTAAATGTTACATAAAAAATAATGATGAGAACCTTGGAAAATATGATGACAGGGATGATGAGGGTTTCTTCTTAGGATATGCTACAAACAACAAAGGATATAGATGCTATAATAAGAGTCTGCATAAAATGGTTGACTGTATTGACGTAAAAGTTGATGAAGGAATCCCAGCAAGAGAGGTGTACAATAATGAGTCATCTACAGACGACACATCTACAACTGAAGATGAACAGGTCCAAGAATAAAAAAATGAAGACTCTAAATTAGATAAAGACTCAGATACTTAGACAGACTCAATTCAACAGTCTTATTCAAATTCCTCCTCCCGAATTACTCAAAAGAATCATCCTGCAAGTCAGATAATTGGTGAAAAAGACAAAGGTGTACAAACAAGGAGAGAGATAATAAAAAATACTGAGCAATCACATATAGCTTTCATATCCATGCTGGAACCCAAGAAATTTAATGAAGCTAGCAAAGATGACCTTGGGGTTAAAGCAATGAATGATGAACTTGATCAGATTGAGAAAAACAATACGTGGGAGATGGTTCATAGACCGTAAGGTAAAAATATCATTGGTTCCAAATGAATATTTAAGAATAAGTTGAATGAGCAGGGACAAGTTGTCAGGAACAAAGCAAGATTGGTCTGTAAAGGCTATGCTCAAATAGAAGGACTGGATTTTGATGAAACATTTGCGCTCATAGCAAGGTTAGAAGCTATCAAAATATTTCTCTCCTATGTTTGTCATAAAAGGTTTAAAGTTTATCAAATGGATGTCAAGTCAGCTTTTCTAAATGGAGATTTAAATGAAGAAGTCTATATGGAACAACCAGAGGGTTTTGAACTATCTGATAACCCTAACTTAGTATGCAAGCTGAAGAAAGCTTTATATGGGTTAAAACAAGCTCCTCGTGCCTAGTATCATAGACTAGATATGTACCTCAAAAGAAAAGGGTTCACGAGAGGAACACTTGACAACAATCTATATATCAAAATAGAGGGTGATGTTTTGCTCATTGTGTTGGTCTATGTAGATGACATCATCTTTAGGTGTAATAAGGATTCCTTGGTAAAATGGTTTGCTTCTGCCATAGAGTTTGAGTTTGAAATTTCTATGATAGGTGAACTGTCATTTTTTCTTGGTCTGCAAATTACTCAGAGGTCTGAAGGGATGTTCATTTCTCAAGAAAAATATCTAAGAGAAATGTTGAAAAGGTTTTAAATGGCAGATTCTAAACCTGTGGGCACACCTCTGGTTAATGGATGTAAATTAAGCAAGGATGATGACTCACCTGATGTTGATCAAAGTTCATATAGGTCAATGATAAGAAGCATGTTGTACATCACAACATCTCACCCAGACATAATGCATGTTGTTGGAATGGTAGGAAGATATCAGTATGCATCTAAACAGAGTCATTTGCTAGTTGTCAAAAGGATATTCAGGTATTTGAAAGAAACAATGACTTATGGTCTGTGGTATCCTAGAAATCAGAATTTTTAGTTAACTGCTTATTCAGATTTAGATTGGGCAAACTGTGTTGATGAGAGAAAAAGCACCAGTGGAGGAGCATTCTTCCTGGGTGACTTGTTAGTAGCATGGCTTAGTAAAAAGAAAATTTCCATTTATTTATCGACTACGGAGGTAGAGTACATTGCTGCTGCTACATGTTGCACTCAGGTATTATGGATGATTCAGACACTTGCAGACTTGGAGGTAAAATACTCAGCACCAATCCCAATTCATTGTGATAACACTAGTGCCATAAGTGTGTCTAAGAATCCTGTACTCCACTCCAAGACCAATAATATTCCCATAAAATACCATTTTCTAAAAGAGAAGGTCACCAATCAGGTTGTTAAGGTCCATTACATTCCAACCATAGAACAAATTGTAGAAATCTTTACTAAACCCCCTAGCCAAGACAACATTTGAATATCTCCGACAGAAGCTGGGTGTCATCCCATCTCACATCTAAGCAAGTCCATCCTGTTAGGGGGAGTTTTCATTGGTTGAACATCTGATACCTCCTAAAAATACTGCAACAGGTCAGGGGGAGCATGTTTTCTTTGACATTGATGTCAAAGGGGGAGAAAAGGAGTGGTCCAGACCGGATGCTACAGTTGGAGTTCCAAACAGATTAGCGTAGCCATTTAGGGTTTCCATCAATGCCAAAGGGGGAGATTGTTAGCATGTTTACAAGAAGAGTGTGCTTGTCATTGATGGCAAGAACAACAACAATGATGAAAAATAGGCAAGCAAGGAAGATCAACAAATAGGTAGGCAAGGAAGAACATCAACGATTGAATGGAAAGATCAATAGTGTAAGCTCAAAAGGAGGAAAATAGTCGAATCGCGATAAAGGTTTTCAGAGTTTCATAGTTTAGGAAATCCAAAGGAAAGAGGTTCAAACTCGTGATATGAAAAATCGTGAAAAAGTGTTTCAGAGTTTCAGAGATCAGGAAATCCAAAGGAAAGAGGTTCAAACTTGCGATATGCAAGATCACAAAAAGATCCGAACTGTCAGATCACCAAGGATTGTGAAGCATTTGATCAGGCATGAAGAAGGTTCGTGAAGTGGAAAAATCGCGATAAGATCTGGGCCGCCAGATCTGGAGTAATTACAAAGGACCAACAATCGTTAGATATGGTGAAGCTACAAGGCGGATAAAACCAAGAGTCACCCAACTCTCCAAAACTATGAAGGAATCCTGGCTGTCCATCGAGGACAGTAATGGACAGTTGGATCCAAAGGACACATGGTGAAAGATCATCGTTTTGCTGATTGGAAAGTCAAAGGAGCGAAGTGATCGTCTGATTGGCTAGTGGTCATATCTCGTGGTCACATTGTCGAGAGCTAGAGAAGCCAAGACCTATTTCAGAGTTTGTGACATGAAGAGTCGAGAGGACTCATCACAGAATACACGAGATGAGAAAGTGAGAAATTCATTCTCGAATAAGGCTGTGGTCACAGCCAGTGGTTACATATGCGAAAGATAGAGGAAGGAGCTAGTGGTTTTAAGCTCCATCTCGGAGTCTCGACGCTCGCGACTTGGAGCATCAAGACCCTTCAACACAGGAATTGCGATATGCGAGATTGCGATGAGATCTGGACTATCGGATCATTAGAGATCTTGACCGTTGATCAAGCTCGATGAAGTTCATAAGTTTGCGAAACATGAAGCACCTTTTGGCACATCCTGTGGTCACTGTCAATGATCACATGAAGGGAAAAAGATAGCAGAGTTAAGGTCCACCTCGGAGTCTCGGTGATCGCAACTGAGAGAATCAAGACTCTTCATCACAAGAATCGCGATATGTGAGATCGCGATGAGATCTGGACCATCGGATCATTGAAGATCTCGACCATTGATCAAGCTCGATGAAGTTTATAAGTTCGATAAATATGAAGCGCCTTTTGGGTGTAGCCTGTGGTCACAGCCAGTGGTCATGTGAGGGGAAGAAGCTAGTGGTGCTAAGCTCCATCTCGGTGATCACGACTTGGAGTGTCGATATATTCTATCACAGGAATGTCGAGATGCGAGATCGTGAAATTAAAACTCTGTTTAGCACTCGGTCATAGCCAGTGGGCATATGAACTAAACACAAGTCCCTACAAACTCCATCCAATGGTGCAAGTGAATTTAAGTATGATCAAAGGGCTATTGTTTCTCTTCATAGTTAATCGATCAATGGTGATTCAGTTGCTAAAGCAGTCTTTGGAGATTCATAGTGTAATTGCTAGAAACCACTGATGGTTTCTACCAGAGGACTCGAAGAGACTTATGTATGATTTCCAGAGGAGCTGAAGAGTCTCTAGGAATCTACCAGTGGAATGAAGATTGTTTGTAGAGGCAATTGACATATGGATCTAACTGCCAGAGAAGCTGAATAGTTTTCATGATGAACAGGTAGAGTACTTGACATGAGAGAGCATGCAGAAGCATGGAAAGAGAGCATGCACAAGGGGCACAGAGACTATAAGTATGCAGAACAAAGAAGAGATGGGAGTTGTTGTTATTGACCTGGATTCAAGAGTGTAGAAGGAGGATTGTGCAACAAATGAAATATAGAAAAGAGGAATGGAGCATTGAATGGACATGGCGCAGAGAGCATAAAAGGTAGAAGCACAAAAAGCACAAGGAACGTGTGGAGAAAGACAGTAAGACACTAAAGGAAGGATGAGGTGCTCTTGTAGAGAAATACAGAAGATTAGAAATCCCAAGAAGATGCAGACAGAGAGAAACTAATAAAGGAGAGCAAAGCAGCTTAATAGAAAAGTGATAAGTCTGGTAAGCCAATGATTAATATTGTATCACTGTGATAAGTTTCATTAGAAAAAATGTATATTCTAGGGTGGTAGGGAGGTGCTAGGGAGGACTATTGTCCTCAGAGGTTCAAGTGGGTGCTTGAACATGGGGAGTTGGTGCTTCCTTCTAGTTGGTGCTAGAGAAACCGGGGAGTTGGTGCTTCCTTCTAGTTGGTGCTAGAAAAACCAAAGAGATGGCGCTCTCAGCAAGTAGCAGCTTGCAAAACAGATGTTGTAGCCTCATTATGAGTTGGTGCTCATATGTATGATAATGTAAAGAATGTAAATATTACTTATCATATAAAGAAGAAGAGGTTTTTACCTTGTATGGGTTTCCTCGGGAAATATATGTCTCTGTGTATCTCATATGTGTGGTTGATGCTGAATGTTCTATTTCTTACTTCCAACATTATGTTCATCCAACATTATGTTCATCCCAACATTATGTTCATTCCAACATTAGTTACAACGGATTCACCCCCCCCCCTCTCAGTTGTCCAACATTATGTTCATCACAACTACAATAGGGATCTCCATAGCTCCACCGACCATAGCCCATTTCAGGTGGGACTTGGATTCCAACCCTTGGGTCCCATTGTTGTTGCACTACCTCTTGCAACCACACAGGATGAATATTCTGATGTTCAGTCTGAGGCAAAAAATCCACTAGATTCATTGAGTGGATTCATCACATCCGCCAATAGATCCATCATATTTTACAGAAAGCCAGTGCTAAGTACAAGCAACACCATGATCAACATCAGGTATTGCACTAGTTTCAGGTGGCAGACAAGGCTTAGTTACATTTATAGAAAGAGCACCTTACAAGGACCCATCGAGAGCTTCGTCCACTTTGATATTGGCTTTACACTATCACCAAGGTTGTGGGTAGAAATTATCTTGAGCTCAACACTCAACACTTCCTTGGCTTGCACCCAGTGTTCAATGTGGACCTCCTTCGGCCATATTTTCCCTGATTATTGGACACCTGATAGATCGCAGAACATTTGACACCAACAAAGATCAACCCTGACTACGTGGAACAAGAATCCACTAATCAGATAGTGGACACATAGGTTAAAGGAACTCGCCAGCAGAGGATCCAGTTTTATCGGGTTGTTAAGTCAGGGAAACTCCTACACCAAGGCAAGTGGCTCACTTAGTACCAAATTTAGTAGAGGTTTCCTCACCTAATGGGGGAACTCAATGCAATGGAGACCATTGCTTCTTAAGGGGGGGGATTGATCCAGGTGGATATTGGTGGCCACCCAACTATTCCAACTGAATCCTCTTGACAGTTCTTAGTTCATCATATTCTTCTGTAATGCTTTGTAATTGTGGGTTCTACACTTTCGAGGTTGTATGAATCCCTACATATCTTCGATGTAGATATTGGTCGCCACCCACCTAATCCAACTGGATTATTTTGGAAGTTTTCATGTGAGTACATCTTTTTGTACTTCCAGGGTTGTTTTAGGGCCCTAAACATTGTTTTTTTGGCTTACCACAGTCAAACAGTAGGTGAAGATAGATTTTCATCGCATAATGTGTAGTTCTCAAAAATATCTTTCCAATGGGCTATCACATGCCTAAAACATAAGTTATATGAAAAATTTATGACCCTAGGAAGTTGAGGTACCGAATTACCCTTCGGGCCCACATAACTTTTGGTGTTTCATCTCCTAGGGTTAGGTTTTTGTGTGTCTAGGGTTTTGGAATTCATGAGTGATGTTAAAAATTCCTCTGGAGCCTCATTGTAATCATTCTTCTCAGACAGATGCACATAGTAGCCACATCTCTTCTAAGATATAACTACCACCATTCAAGCAAGTTGTTTTCAATTCTGCAGTTTTACATTTTCAGCCTATTTTATTTATTCAATAGAAGTTATTGTTCACTAGATATCTTTTGTTGTTCTATGTATCTCTATATTATTGTATTTAGATTGTTATTCCTTTAGTTCTACTCATAAATATAGATCATGTAATTTTGAGGAAGAAGGGGGGTGGAGGAAAACCCTCTAACAAATCACCGAAGAGGAAGTCAGAGGAAATCCAATCAGAATTTTAACCAAAAGTAATCATGGGAACCCAGGGTGAAGACAAAGTCCAACAATTGTTGGAACATATAGTTGCAGGACAACTACAAATGACTTCTAGCCAACAAAAGACAACACAACTCTTGACACATCTCATTAAATCCAAGGAGGCTACAATGGGAACCAGACAGAGGGAAGCCAACAAAGTAGTAGGGCCCATAACTGATCCAAATTATTTTGAGAATGACATGAAGACAAGAATATAACTGATATATAACAAGGAAACACACAAAGATAATGTGGAGAACACATAAATATAGTGAAAACCAACTTCTATTAATGAACAAGAGAGAAAAACATTGTAGAACACAAATTGGCAGAATGGGCTAGCCTATCTCTGAAAAGTAAGTGACGTTGGCTACGCTTCATTCAAAACAAGGTTTACATCACACTCCATTGCATGCTTAAAGGGATTCTTTCACCTCAATTATATATGAGAGAGTGAGAGGAGAACAATTCCCATGATGCATGTGGGATAAATTTGACTAAGTTTATAAAATGCCATAGGAATGTAAAACACTAAGACTTCCTGGGCGATCACCCATCCCAGTACTACTCTATCTTGAGCGCGCTTAACTAAGGAGTTCTAATGGGATATGGTGCATTAACGCTATGTTGTAGGCATGTACATAAGACCACTAGGAAATAATTACATGATGTTTGTAATTAACAATGAGGATGACATTACATTACATTCCCCATCAAAAGGGTGAATATCATGGTTTATCAAAACCACAGGCTCAAAATGGTGATTTGGTGGAAAAGGTGGATGGCCACCGAAATCCATCTGGATCATTCCTCCCCCCTTAGGAAGAATTGTTTCCCATTGTGTCAAGTTACCTTGGGAAATGGGGATAATTCTTCTAAATCTAAAGCTTGGTGTGTTGCTTGCCTTGTTGAAGAAGTTATCATGCTTAGCTTGTTGAAAGATGTCATGAACCTATTGCTAAAGGGGTTGGATCCATTCGAACAATCTAGTTGCATGATTGTAATGTCCCCCACCTCTTGAAGAAGAGGTTTGGAAGATGTAGTGGTCTAGGTGTCCCCACTAGGCCATAGTCTCACACTAAGGGGAAAGGTCAACAAGTTAAAGGTTATATTCTTAAGTTGTCTTGGTAAAAAGGAAAGATAACTCAACAGAGAAATGGAAGAGCTAGAATTGGAGTTAGGGTTAACTCTAGGAGCTAAGTTAACTCAACAGGAAATTAGAGGAAAAAGTATAAAGAGAAGGCTAGGGTGCACTTCTGGGGCATTGTGGATTTTGGTATTTTCTTGTTATTGCCTTGAGCATACAGTTTGGGGGTTTTGTTGATAAAAATCCTTGTGAGAAACTCAGTGGTGAAAGATCCACTCACCTTGTTTCATAGCTTGGTCTCGGGGATGAAAGACTCTTCCACACCATTCTACCATGTTCATCTATCCACCAACATCTTCAGGAAAGCAACATGGCCATACTATTTGTGAGTTTCCAGCAAGGGCGCACCATCCTCTAGAGAAGAGTTCGATCCAGCTAATCAGGAAGAGAATTGGGCATTCCATCACTTGGGTTTTACTTGTAGGCACCCCACCATCATTTTGAGAGCTTCTTCAAAGAGTTATCAGCACTACTTCTTCATTTATAGTTTGGGATGACTTGGAGGCTAGGAGGATGTCCCATTACTCAGTATTTCTCAGATCTAGAGAGATCTACTCAAGATCTGGATCTGAAACTTCTCCCACAGGGTTCCCATAGCCCGATCTATATTCTTGGAGAGTTTCACACCATTTGGAGGCTTCCTTCTTCAGGGAGGAGTTGCCTAGGGTTTCAGGCATTCAGGAAGGCACAACTCCCTTAGCAGATTTAGTATTTGGAGGGGTTGGCATTGGCAGTTCGGCCCGAGACTTCAGGAGGGAGATCCTATCATCTTGATCTATCATTTGACCAATTTTGGACTCATTTAGAGTCTTCCTTCAGCAGGGCCGAGTTATTGAGGGTTTCAGCCTTCTATTGGAGCATGGCATTCTTCAACTGGAGGGTTTTGCGTCCAGATATGCTTCTATCGATCTTCATTTCTTACTCAGCCTTTGGAGGCTTGTTTTGTATCAGCGGGAGCATTTTGTAGTAGCTCATATTTTTTATAGCCATCTGAGGATTATTCCAGATCAGATATTTCTATTGTATCTGATTCATGCTTCTATAATAAAGGTCGGATCTATGTTTGTGTTTTCTATATCTTTGATTATATTGTGATCTTTCATATGTTGGATGAATCTGGTATAAACATCATTTGAATAACTGGAAAACTTCAATAGACACCTGCACATCAAATAAAACAGTAGTAGTTAGTGGTTCCAAGCAAAAAATTGGGCTTGGAATCATTACATTGGTATCAAAGCTTCGATCCTCCAAACCTATGGAAGGATCGACGCATGCAGAGGTACAACATAATCTTTATGGGTCGAAGGAAGAAACCCATCAATGAAACAGAGGCCGAAATGGAAGGGTTAGGGGATGACCGTGAGCCTCAAGGCTTGGCTTTCCTAGCAACTGAATTTAACAAGTTCCAGCAAACCATAAACTACATGGAAAGCAGCTTGGTCCATCAGTTAAGTGAGTACCAGGAAACCAACAGAAGGGGACAGGCCAAAATTTATGAAACTTTGAAGAAGTTTGATGAGAACCTGCAGATGATGAACAAGAACCAATCTCGGATAATTGAACTTCTGTTGCAAGTGACCCATCAAGGGAAGGACCCTGATACATATGGGAATAAGGAGGCTGGTGGATCTGGTGGAGTCCATGAGGAGATCAGATATAACCTGGAGAAAGCCCCCAGATCTGAGCGAAGTCTAGGAGGAGGCAAGTCCTAGGGTCAGATGGGTAGTAGGTTCAATCCTAGGCCATACATGCCCATGTTCACAGATGACCAGCTAGGCTAACATTCGGGTAGCAGAGATAACCCTAGACCGTACATGCCCACATTCATAGATGAGAAAGCGCAATAGGAACAGGTTTAAGACTTTGTGGAACAATTGGCAAAGAGTACCAAGGAGTACTACAGTTTGGATATGAGGGTCCAAAGACAGATGTCCCTAGATTAGTATTGCCAACTCAGGTATAGAAATCAACCTAGGATGAACCACAGGGGTAGTTTTGAGTTTGAATGAAGAGAAGGGGAAGATAGAGATTCCATACTTTGATGGTACAGCCAAGATGACAACACAATATTGGGTGCAAAAGTTGAATACCTACCTGTAGCTTAACCCCATGAGAGAGATGGAGGCCATCAAGTTTTCCATTATGTACTTGGATGGAAGAGCTCACGACTGGTGGTATCATGGACTCACCACACTCGGCCACAATTAGATTGTATCCTATATAGAATTCACTCAGAGTCTTATGGATAGATTTGATCAAGGAGATCCTGAGATACATTTCCGGGAGCTCACCCAACTCAAGCAAAAAGGTACGACTGAGACATATATTGATGAATTTCAGAGGTTGGTAGTGATGGTTCAAGATATGTCCCTGACCAGGCTCATGATTCTTTTCACAGAGGGGTTGATGAAACCCTTGAAGGGTTGGGTAAAATATTTCAAACCTACCAACCTTCAGAAGGATATCTAGAAGACAAGGGATCTGGGACCAACTACTAAGCCTAAATTCATACTCAGACCACCTCTTAACAATGGGGGAAGAGATCAAAGGCCTCCAATAAACCAGGGAGGACATGACCCTAAGGGTTTTGATAGGGGCCGTGGCAGAATAGATGGCAACACTAGGAGGGAACTGAGGAGGAAGCAACTCTGCTTCACCTACAAGGAACCATTGAACCCTTCACATAAGTGCATGGGATGTGGCCAGGTACACTACATAGAGGTTACCTCAGACAATGAAGAGGAGGAAGATTATGGTCAAATATAGAATATTGAGGCCGAAACCCCAGAGACAATAGAAGAGGAGATTCCAGAACTAGATAGTGCGGCTGGGGAGAAGGCTACCTTGGCATCTATCAGTGGGGTGCCCAAATTCAACACCTTCAGGATGAGAGGGGTCTTGTAGGGACAGAGAGTTTCAGTTTTAATTGATGGAGGAGCTTCCCACAACTTCATTGATGCAGCAGTACTGAAGAGGAGACACATACCCATAGTAGAGTTTGAAGGATTCAAAGTAGAAGTAGCAGGTGGTAGTACTATGCCATGCGACAGATACAACCCAGGTATGAAGCTCACCTTGGGAAGGCATGAGCTAGTCCAGGATGTCTATGTGATGGATATTCTAGACACCAACATTATCCTAGGGGTGCAGTGGCTCAACACTTTAGGGCCTATCACCACCAACTATAAGACCATGGAAATTTCCTTTGTAGAGGAAGGAGGACGAAAGGTCATGCTCAGAGGCATGACAAGTAACTCTGCCAGAGTGGTCACAACCAAGAGGATGGAAGCCATCTTCAGGAGGGAGGAAATTGTGTACGTAGCAGAATGTAATATCTCATCACGTGTGTACGAGAAGGGAAAGGTGCACTACACCCCAGAGATCAAAAAGATCCTTGACAGGCACCATAAGGTATTTGGGCCGATTCCTCCAGGTGTACCACTAGACAGGGGGTTTGAGGACATCATTGAGCTAGAAGCAGGGGCTAAACCAGTTATCACCACACCCTATAGGCATCCAAAGAAGTATAAAGACAAGATAGAGAAGGCCATCAAGGAGCTTCTAGACATGGGACACATCAGGCCGTGTTCGAGCCCATTTGCTTCTTCAATAGTCTTGGTCAAGAAGAAGGATGGGACGATCAGGATGTGCATTGACTTCCAGGATTTGAATAAAAAGACAATAAAAAATACATATCCTATACCTAGGATTGATGAGTCGCTTGATGAGCTACATGGAGCTGTCTATTTCATGAAATTGGCCTTTGTTCGGGCTACCATCAAATCAAGATGAGGGAGGAGGACATCTCAAAAATATCTTTCAGGTGTCACTATAGCCATTACGAGTTTTTGGTAATTCCCTTTGGGATAACCAATGCCCCAGCCACATTTCAGTCTTGCATGAACCATGTGTTCAACAAACAACTAAGGAAACACTTGTTAGTATTCTTTGATGATTTTCTCATTTACAGCAAGACGTGGGAGGAACACCTTCGACATGTGGACCAAATCCCGGAAGAATAGTCACTATACGCTAAGGAATCCAAGTGCGAGTTTGGGATGATAGAGGTGCTCTACTTGGGACACATCATAGGAGAAAAAGGGGCATAGGTACATCAGGAAAAAATAATCGCCATCAGGGAATGGCCTACTCCTAAGACACTCATCAAGTTAAGGGGATTCCTAGGCATATGCACATACTACAGGAAATTTGTCAAAGGGTTTTCTCAACTGTGTGCACCCTTGACTGATCTTACCAAAAAGGGGGCCTTCAAATGGAGTGAAGCGGCCCAAGCCACAATGGAGAGAATGAAAGAGGTCATGAGCACCTACCCAATTCTAGCTCTTCCATATTTCGGCCTACCTTTCACCTTGGAGTGTGATGCCTCAGGGGAAGGTATAGGGGCCTTGTTGATGTAGAATAGAAACCCTCTTGCCGATGAAAGCCAGAAACTCAAGGGTCCTGAATTTCTTTACAACATTTATGAAAAAGTAATGATGGCTATCATGCATGCACTAGCCAAATTTCGACAATATTTGGTAGGTGCAAGGTTTGTGGTCAAATCAGACCATAATAGTCTTAAATATCTATTGGAGCAAAAGGATTTGAATGAAAGACAGAAAAAATGGGTAAGTAAAATACAAGCCTATGACTTTGACATTGAATTCGTCAAAGGAATGAACAATGCAGTAGCCGATGCATTATCTAGGAGGCCATCCATTTTTTCCATGTCCGGTATGTCAGTTGATTGGAAAGATCACTTGATAATGGAATATGCAAAGGATCAGTTCGATTTTCAACTATTATATGGACAGATACAGGATGACAACTTCATATTCATGAAGGACCTCATTTATTACAAAGGCCAAATTTTCTTGGTTCCTGGATCAACTCTTAAAACCAAGATATTACATGCATGTCATAACTCACTAGTGGCAGGACATCAGGGAATTGGTAAGACATACAGACAAGTGAGAGAAATGTTCTCATGGAAGGGTCATGGAAGGGCCTCAAGGAAGACGTGATTAAGCATGTCAAAGAATGCACTACATGCCAAGAAAACAAGGATGAGCACACGCACCCTGCAAGACTGTTACAACGCCTGCCCATTCCAGAGAACAAGTGGGAGAGTATATCCATGGATTTCATCACTGGCTTGCCCAGAGTATAGGGGAAAGATTGCATTTTTATAGTAGTGGACAGATTGACAAAGTTTGCACACTTCTTTTCCATAGCCATGGACTTCAGCGCAGCATAGGTGGCCGAGTTATTTTTCAGAGAGGTGTTCAGATTACACGGCCTACCCAAGACCATTATCAATGACAAAGATTGCAGGTTCATGAATACGTTTTGGCAGGAATTGTTCAGACTAGTGGGTATGACATTGACCCCTAGTACCAGCTATCACTCTCAAACAGACGGTCAGACCGAAATAGTCAACAAATGGGTGGAAGGCTACCTCAGAAATTACATATCCGGACAACAGAAAGCATGGGTCAGATGGTTGCATTTGGGAAAATACTACTACAACACCACCTATCATGTATCCATAGGTATGACACCATTCAAAGCTTTATACAACTATGATCCCCTTATGGTGCAGGATTGGGTACAACAGTGCCAAGACATTCTCCAGGAGTTGAAGGATCATTTACAGAGGGCACAGAACCAACAGAAGGTCCAGTCGGAAAAACATAGAGTGGAGTGCACTTTTGAGGTTGGTGAATTAGTTTATTTAAGGCTCCAACTTTACCGACAGGCTTCAAGTAAAATAAGTGGAGCAGAGAAACTACAACCACATTTCTTTGGGCCTTACATAATCAATAGAAGGATAGGGGTCGTGGCTTATGAGTTAGAGCTGCCACCAGGCAGCCAAATGCACAACATCTTCCATGTGTCCTGCCTAAAGAAGGCTATGGGCCAACACATCCACCCCATTGAGATACTACCCCCCATGGACGAAGAAGGACAGTTGGTGTTGATTCCCGAAGAGATACTGGAGGTTCAAGAAAAGAAGCTCCGGAAGAGAAGCATTAAGGAGTATTTGATCAGGTGGAAGGACTTACCCATTGAGGATGCCACATGGGAGAATGAACAGATGGTACGAGAGATAGGTTTGGAATTGCTTGAGGAAAAGTAATTTCAAGCAGGGGAGACTGTAATGTCCCCCACCTCTTGAAGAAGAGGTTTGGAATACGTAGTGGCCTAGGTGTCCCCACTAGGCCATAATCTCACACTGAGGGGAAAGGTCAACAAGTTAAAGGTTATATTCTTAAGTTGACTTGATAAAAAGTTGAAAAGGCATTAAAAGATAACTCAACAGAGAAATAGAAGAGATGGAATTAGAGTTAGGGTTAACTCTAGGAGCTAAGTTAACTCAACAAAAAATTAGAGGAAAAAGTATAAAGAGAACGCTAGGGCACACTTCTGGGGCATTCTGGATTTTGGTATTTTCTTGTTATTGCCTTGAGCATACAGTTTGGGGGTTTTGGTGATACAAAACCTTGTGAGAAAATTAGTGGTGAAAGATCCACTCACCTTGTTCCACAGCTTGGTCTTGGGGATGAAAGACTCCTCCACACCATTCTACCATCATCATCTATCCACCAACATCTTTAGGAAAGCAACAGGGTTGTACTATTTGTGAGTTTCCAGCAAGGGCGCACCATCCTCTAGAGAAGAGTTCAATCCAGCTAATCAGGAGGAGTGTTGGGAATTCCATCACTTGGGTTTTACTTGCAGGCACTCCACCATCATTTTGAGAGCTTCTTCAAAGATTTATCATCACTACTTCTTCAATTATAGTTTGGGATGAATTGGAGGCTAGGAGGACATCCCATTACTCAATATTTCTCAGATCTAGAGAGATCTTCTCAAGATATGGATCTGAAACTTCTCCCACGGGGTTCCCATAGCTCGATCTATATTCTTGGAGAGTTTCACACCATTTGGAGGCTTCCTTCTTCAAGGATGAGTTACCTAGGGTTTCAGTCATTCAGGAGGGCGCAACTCCCTTAGAAGATTCAGTATTTGGAGGGGTTGGCATTGGTAGTTCGGCCTGAGACTTCAAGAGGGAGATCCTATCATCTTGATCTATCATCTGACCGAGTTTGGACTCATTTAGAGTCTTCCTTCAGCAGGGCCAAGTTATTGAAGGTTTCAGCCTTCTATTGGAGCGTGGCATTCTTCAGCTGGAGGGTTTAGCGTCCATATATGCTTGTATCGATCTTCATTTCTTACTCAGCCTTTGGAGGCTTATTTTGTATCAGTGGGAGCATTTTGTAGCAGCTCATATTTTTTATATCCATCTGAGGATTATTCCAGATCGGCTCTTTATATTGTATCTGAGTCATGCTTCTATAATAAAGGTCAAATCTATGCTTGTGTTTTCTATATCTTTGATTATATTGTGATCTTTCATATGTTGGATGAATCTGGTATAAACATCATTTGAATAACTGGAAAACTTCAATAGACACCTGCACATCAAATAAATTAGTAGTAGTTAGTGGTTCCAAGCAAAAAATTGGGCTTGGTATCATTACAATGATCTACCTAAGTGTGGGAGGACTCTATCGATGAAGATGCATCATGAAGAGTATGAAGGGTTCTATTATAACCTTGCTTGACTAGGTAGTGTGGAGGCACCCCGGTAGGTGCAACAAGAACATCTCGGTACTCTTCTACAATCTAGTGGTTGCAGTGTCCTTTTGTTCACCTTGTGATCGGATTGTGAAGAGGCTAAACTTTGTAGTATGAGAGATTATTTTGTGGCATTGTTTTGGTGGGAAAATAGTCAGAACTACCTCTAGTATCCTGTATAGTTGACCCCCCAGAGTAAAAATGATGCTAGAAGGTAGAGACTCATAAACATCATGATGCCTCCACATATATGGTTGGCCTAATAGAACATCACATACTTCTAGTGGGGAAACATCACACACTACATCATCCTTGAAGGGATTGATATTGTAGGACATACAACATTGTTGGCTGACACAAAGATATTGACCCTGGCGAAGCCACCTGATGTTGTATGGTTGCGGGTGTGGTGTTGTTGGAAAATCCAATTGGTTGACAACCTCTATTGATATGATGTTCTTTTGGATTCCTCTTTTAACAATAAAATGTAGTGGGGTCCCATTCACCCACATCTATGAATGGAAGAGTCACCCCCCCCCTCCAGATCCTCTTCTGGTTGGATTGTTGCAGTTGCAACAATAACAATGTGTTCTACATCATTGATCTGTCTCCTTTTATTATTTTCTGAGTCAGGGTCCAAGTCGGGGTTTGTCTCTTTGTCTTTGAGCTCGACCACCAATGAATGTATTAAGTGACGTTCATCACTGTTGTGCTAAGGGCTGTTGTGGAACTCACACCACTTTCCAGTGTCTTTCTTATAATTCTTGTTACCCTTCTTTTCCTGCTTCTGAGATTGGATCTCTTGAGGTTGGCCTTCTTTGCTCTGTCCTTCATTATGTGAGTTAGAGTTTCCTTTGCCATGCTTCTCCCACTTACTCTGTTGCTTGAATTTCTGCTCAATTTTGACTCCATATCGATAAGAAACTTCCAGTGAGGTGATGTCCAAGAAATCCATCTCTTTTTGGATGTACCTATGTAGACCACTATGGTACTTCAAAACTAGGTGCTGCTCAGAGTCTTTGATACCCAAATTTGAGTGCAAGGTATGAAAGATGTTGGTGTACTCTGACATTGTGTGGTCTCTTTTCTTATGCAAAGTTGTCCATCTCATGTATTGGTCATCATAGTTTCTGAAAAGGTATAACGTCTCCTTTAGGGAATCTACAAAGGTCTCCCAAGTGGGTTCTCTCCCAAATAGTGTAGATTCATCCGTGACGTACCTCTCTCAGTAACCTTCCCACAAAGATCTGACATGGGGAAGAGATATAAGGAGTGAGAGGGTTATCTTTTCACTATCGATTTTTTTTTGGATAGAGTAATAACCTTCTAGCAGATCAACCATTTTTCTAGCGCATCTACATCTATCTGGCCTTCAAATAAAGGGATATCAAAATTGACTTGTACCTTGAAGGGTGTCACACTTGTGAAATGGATTCTTGTCAAAGATGTCTCAGTCGCTTCCATTGGTAGTCTTCTAAGGATCTGAGGAAATTTTTCCATCATCTCGTTCCTTTTTTGCACGAAGGATACCTTGAGCAACATCTTGAAAGGATATCCTTCTTTTTCATATCTCTTTTCTTCTGCCATGGGAGGTCTCTTGGGCTGGTGAGAGAAATTGTCCTCAAGCGAAACTAGCTCAAGACCCAACTCTCTACACCCTGACCTCGTCGGGGACTTGGTCTAAGAAACAACAAGGAGGAGCCTTCTCTGATATCATTGATCCATATTATTGTGAGAATGACATGAAGACAATAATATAATCGATATATAACAAGGAAATACACAAAGATAACACGAAGAACATATAAATGTAGAACACAAACTAACATAATGGGGTATCGTATCTCTTAAAAGAAAGAGATCTTGGCTATGCTTCATTTGCAACAAGCTTTACATCACACTCCATTGCATGCTTAAAGGAATTCCTTCACCTCAATTATATATGAGAGAGTGAGAGGAGAAAAATTCCCATGATGCATCTGGGGTAAATTGGACTAAGTTTATAAAATTCCATAGGCATGTAAAACACTAGGACTTCTTGAGTGGTCACCCATCCCAGTACTACTCTATATTGAGCACTCTTAACTATGAAGTTCTAATGGGATCTGGTGCATTAACACTATGTTGCAGGAATTTATATAATACCACTAGGAAATCATTACATGATGTATGTATTTAAAAAATGAAGATGACATTACATTGCATTCCCCATCAAAAGGGTGAATATCATGGATTATCAAAACCACAGGCTCAAAATGGAGATTCAGTGGAAAAGGTGGATGGCCACCGAGATCCGTCTGGATCAATAACAATACTCATATTCAAATATAGAGTGGATCATTGATAGGTAGCACTAAAATACCAAGGCCATCATTACCACAATTACTTAAGGAGCAGCAGAAAAAAGTTCCATAACAATAGGATCAGATAGTGATCCCCTTAAGGGTTACAAAGAGTACTTAGCCACACCAAAAGGTTTCCAGGAAGCATTTTCTTTCCAAGACTATTATAATTCTAAATATAGGAACAAACCAAGGGAATGGAGCAAAGCAGTGTAGTACCAAAAAAACTATGATATTATGTGCAGGGTGGGAAGGTTAATTATTCACTCTTTCGATGGATCAGCTAGTATTTTAGCTAGTGCTTAGGTACAAAAGATGGATACTTACCTCCAGCTTAACCTAATGACTGAGGAAGAGGTAATCAATATTTCCACCTTATATTTGTATGGGGAGGATCATTAATGGTGGCATCATAGGTTGGTCACCCTTGGACATGCTAACATTACATCATATGTAGAATTCACCCAGAGGGTGATAGATAGGTTCAAAAGGAAGGATTCTGAAATTCATTTTAGGGAGTTTTCCCAGTTGAGATAGATAGGTACACCAGAGGCATTTATCATACAGTTTCATAGGTTGGATTTCAAGGTAACTAATATTTCAAAACAAAGGTTAGTGAAGTTATTTGCAGAGGGGCTAATTGAACCCTTGAAGGGTTGGGTTAAGGCTTTTAGGCCACCCAAATTACAAGATGCCATCAATAAAACTTAGGAAATGATATACACAGTAGTCAGAAAGGCCCCATCAAATACCTTCATTCCTCAGAAGGGGAAGGAGACAATTTTTTCCCAATAGACATGGACAAGGAAAGACAGGTTGGACGAAGACACCCAGAGAGAGATTAGAAAAAATAAAATATCATTTAGTTGCAAGGATCCATGGGAACCAGGTCACTGATGTATGGGAAAGGGAAAGGTACATTATATTGAAGTATTATCCGATGAAGAAGATGATGGTGAGGAGGAGAACCTGCACAGTCCAAATGGGGGTCAAAACAGTAGTAAGGCACCAGACTTTCAAATTTCAAAACATGCACCATTACAAGAAGGGGTCAAGACGGTGACCATAGCCACATTTTCAGGATTCCCCAAGTACCTTCCGAATCAGGGGCATTATGAAGGGACACAGAGTTACATCACTAATTGATTGAGGGGCCACCCAAAATTTCATAGATGCAGGATTGGTTACCAAGAGACAAATTGCCACAGAGGAATTTGAGGGTTTTGAAGTAGTAGTGGCAGATGAGTACAACATGACGTGTACCCAGAGGATTAGAGGGTTGGATGTGACATTTGGAAACTACACGTTAACTGATGGATTTTATGTGGTGGAACTAGAATACACCAATGTGGCATTGGGAGTACAATGGATATATACCCTTGGAGACTTCAAAATGAATTATCAGGAGATGAGGATGGAATTCATAGACACTAGAGGTCAGTGGGTTATCCTGAGGGGTATTTCCTCAAGAAAAACCAATGTTATATCCAACAGATGCATGAAGGATCTCTTTAGACACAGATATGGCACCCACAACAGAGTGTTTGGTCACAATGCAGAAGCCATCCTAGGATTGTTAGCATTACCATGCAGACATACATGAGTTACTAGGTAAGCATGATAAGGTATTAGGGCCACTACCAGCAAGAAGACCACCAAAATGAGGATTCAAACATGTCATTGAGTTAGAGGAAGGGGCCAATCCAATGATTACCACACCATATAGGCACCCAAATAAGTTCAAGGACGAGATAGAAAAGGCCATATAGGAGCTCTTGGAGATAGGATACATCTGGCCTAGTTCTAGTCCATTTGCTTCTTCAGTAGTATTGGTGAAGAAGAAGGATGGAATGTGGAGAA
>ML819452.1:93231-103576 GCA_009831015.1 Picea engelmannii
ATACTTAAGATTGCACCAACCAGATTTGCTAGCTATTACCTCACTTTTAGGCGCCTATTGAAGGTGAGACAAGCTTTGGTTGGTATGGGGATGAGAGATGAATGGGATGATTTGAGCAGTGATAAAGAAGGTGCATTAGCAGTCAAGAACACGGTGCTTGACAGTCGGTTTTGGTCACAGGTTCGGTATGTTTTGCAATTCACCAAGCCAATTTATAACATGATCAAGTTTCCATATTCAGATCGACTAATCGTTGGGGAGGTGTATGAGCAAATGGATAGCATGCAAGGGCTGATTAAAGACATTGTTGAGCCTAGAGATGTCAACATGTATAACCTTATTCATGTAGAAGTGGGAAAACGGTGGGAAATGCTAAATATTCCACTACAGGCCTTAGCATACGTGCTAACACCAAAATACTATCATGTATCATGGCTTTTAGCACCAGCACCTGGTGGTGGGACCAAGAAAAAACCACACCAAGATCTAGAGGTTCAAGCAAGCAGAAATTTTTTCAAACAATTTCTTTATAATAATTTATACTTATGGTTTATGTTCATTTCAATTTTCTACCTATGGTTTATATCCATAATTCGTTTCTATTTATAATAAATTATAATTGTTGCAGGTTATATGAAAGCATTACACAAATTGGTCCCGAACGAGGAGGAGTGTGACAAGATACGGCAACAATTGAGCCAGTACATGCTTGGCCAAGGTGCCTTTGGGACCAACCATGCAGTAAGAGATCGAGGGAATTTGAGTTCTCTTGTGTGGTGGAACATTTATGGCAGTGGCACCCCACAGCTCCAACGTTTGGCAACACGGGTGCTTTCACAGGTGGTGAACACTTCTTCTGCAAAGAGGTGTTGGAGCACCTACAGTTTCATCCACAACGTCAAAACAAACAAGTTGAATGCAAGTCAGGCAGAGAGCTTGGTTTATGTTCATTACAACTTGTGATTGTTGTCCCATTACTGTGAGGAGGCAAAGGAGGATAAAAACTTGAAGCGTTGGGTCAACCATCCAGAGGAGGATAATTTGGAGGATGGGGTAATGCTTTTAGAGCAATTGGAGAATGCTCTTTTTGATGAGGATGATCATGTTGAGATACCACCCCTAGCTACTACCCAGTCCTTGGTCCCCCTATTCAAGACTCCAACAGCAAGGGGCTTCATCTTCATCTATACACTACACACAGTTTTGTCCTTCTCAGGCTCCTCCACTACCACCACATGGAGGCACATGTGGCAATCGTGTTGGTGGAAGGAGGATGGGATAGTTGTTTGATGTTTCTCCTTTTTCATTACTTTACATCTCAGTCTATAGATGATAGATTCATAGCATTTAGCAACTAGACTCTAGAGTCTAGCACAGTTTCAACTTTATTGTTTTGGACCTTTTAATCTTCATAATTCAGTGCAGATGGCCTGTTTTGTAATCATAACTATTTGGTCATGACTCATGTTATTGTTGGCAGTTGTTAGATGACTGATTTCATTCCATAACTTAATGGTCTACTTTCTATTATACGGCTTAAAAATTTGTATGTTGGTTTGTAAGTTTGCAATTGCTAGATTCCAGATGGTTGATGCTCGAATGATTAATCATTGACGTACTACTACTTACTACTATGGATGCCATTTTAATGTTACAATGTACAAATATGCATGTTTTCATACATTTTGCAACTAATTTGTCTTTCGGTGTTTTTTTAATATCAACACAATATATATATAAATTTATATATATAATAGACACTCTCAGGACACTTCGCTCCAGAGGATTTTTTGAAAATGACGCTCCCGATTCTCTGCGCTCTGGCAACATTGCATACCATGCCCTAGGTGCTTGCTTAAGCCCGTACAAATCTTTCTTCAATTTGCAAACATGGGACTCCTTCCCATGGATCACAAAACCTTGTGGTTGCTCTATGTACACTTTTCTTCAATAACACCATTCAACAAGGATGTCTTGACATCCATCTGGTGTAATTTCCATCCCATAACGGAAGCAATAGCAATAATCGATCTAATGGAAGTGTACTTTTCTACTGGAGCAAATGTCTCCTCATAATCTTCTCCCTCTTTCTGCGAGAACCCTCTAGCCACAAATCTTGCTTTGTACTTCTCTATGTTTCCATCTGCAGAATGCTTGCTCTTGTAGATCCACTTGGAAGCCACCACTGACTTCCCCTCTGGTCTCAGAACCACTTCCCACACATCATTCTTCACGATGGATTGGTACTCCTCCATCATGGCATCCTTCCACACTTGTTGCTTAGCAGCTTCCTCAAAAGTGGAAGGTTCTGAATCAATGATTTTACTCATCAGCGCCACATAGCTGGAAAACTTGTGTGGTCTCTTGCTCTCTCTAAAAGAGCCTCTGGGAGCTGCATGTCCTTCAGCTTCGTCCAAAGTGTTCTGGAGCCATGTTGGTCTCTTCCGAGTAATTGTAGCTTCTTTAGGTGGATCTACATGTCTCTCTGGTTCTACTGTCTCATTCTAATCTCCTAGAATGTGTTCTTCTGGAGTAGAGTCAACCATTATTGCATCCCTTGGAGACACCTGCTCCTCACTGTCCTCATCCATGTGAGAATTCCTAGATTTTCTGAAGGCTTCTTCTTCATCAAATGTAACATCTCGACTGATCTCAATCTGTCTCTGTCCGGGGATGTATATTTTGTAAGCCTTTGAAGTCTCACTGTATCCAACGAAGGTGCCCTTCTTTCCGGAATGCTCCAACTTCATTCTCTTTTCCTTGGGAACATGAATGTACACTGGACAGCCAAATATTCTCAGGTGGCTGACTTTTGGCTTCTTTCCGGTGAATACTTCTTCTGGTGTCTGGTTCCCCAATATCTTATCAGGAGTTCTATTTTGGACATATACTATTGTACTCGATGCTTCTTCCCATACGTGCATGGGTAAGTTTTGGTCATGGATCATCGTTTTAGCTGCTTCTACAATCGATATGTTCTTTCTCTCTACAACCCCATTCTGTTGGGGGTTGTAAGGAGTTATCAACTCCCTCTTAATCCCTGCTTCTCTGCAAAAGTCTTTAAACTCTTTTGAGGTGTATTCACCTCCATTATCTGACCTCAAGATTTTAAACTTACTTCCAAAGAGATTTTCTACTAAAGCCTTGAATTCTTGAAATTTGGTAAACATTTCATCTTTTGCTTTCAAGAAATAGATCCATGTCTTACATGAGTAATCATCAATAAAAATGACACGGTACAAAAAGTTACCTAGCGAAGGCACCGTCATTTGTCCACATACATCTGAATGTATGATGTCCAAGATCCTCTTGGATCAGTTGTCACTGCTTGAAAAGTTTCCTTTGGCATTCTTTCCAAGTGTGCATCCTTTGCAAACTCCATCATGTTCTACCTGCATAACTGGTAGACCAGTAACCATCTTGCTCAAAACTGGTAATGCTCTATAATTGAGGTGAGCAAGTTTTCGATGTCATAGCTCACTAGAGCTAACATTGTTATGTACAAGGGCTTGTTTTGGGTGCCCCTTCAATTTATACAATCCTCCCTCTCGAACACCAATCACAGCCGCTGAATCAATATCTGAACCCTTGGGCCATAGAAGAACTTGACCATCCACAAATGCTACTCTGAAGCCTTTATCTTCTAACGCAGAAATAGAAAGAAGATTCTTCCTTAAGCCTTGTATAAACAATACATCTTTAATTGAGATAGAATTACCTGAATCAAGTTGGTAGGAGGCTCCTCCTACTCCTTTGACTGCGTGCCTAGAATCATCCCCAAGCTCTACCTGAAGGGATGAACTCTTCTATGTCAATTTCATAAGGGAACTTTTGAACCCGGTCATATACTTGGAAGCACCACTATCCACGAGCCAAATATCACTTCCTTGATTGATAGTACCTGTGAGGGCTGAGACAAATACATATTCTTCATCCTTTGATTCCTTTGACTTCTTCTGAGGTGTGGACTCTTCCATATCTGTTGCATGTGCATGATGTTGTAGAAATACATCTTATTTCAGCATACACTTAGACTAAATTAGATTTCAACCTCCTATAAATATCTAACAGCCATACCACTATTCTTTATGAGCTGAAATACTATTAACCAAGTTCTGAAATAAAATAGCAGCGGAAATAAATTATGAACAGCAGACAGTAACCCACATTTGGCACAAAAATCTGTGCATAAACACTTGAAGAAATTACACAAAAAATAGGACAGATTTTGAGAAAAGTGTTTCTTTATTCAGCTTAAGGAAAAATTCCGAGTACATCAACAGTTTACAATCAACATTAAATAATCTGTACGTTCACCCTATCTAAGCAAAAACAGCTATTATTTCCATAGTAACACAGTCTGAAATCAAAAAATTGATTTCCTGTACAATCTGTACGGACCGTACAGCCACCAATAACATAAATATGCCTCAATTTTTGTGCCCAGAAAAAGGTACAGATCTGTACTTTGTTGTATGGATTTATTTGCTGCAGTAACACACCTCGAAATTCGTGCCAATACACAGCAGAAATTTATGTGCTAGTTGTAGCTGCAAAACCTAGCGTAAAATGTTGTACGGCCTCCTCCAATCCGTACTGTACGGATTCCTAGCTATACGGCATCCTCTTTAATGCTGAAATTGTCTAGAAGTGTGTGCCAATCCTCCTAGGGATGTGTGCCAACTTCTGGCTGCTGAAACTCTTTCCCTCAAAGCAAAGAAACTTCCTTGGGATGCATGCCCCTTCACCTTCCCTCAAGCTCTCCTCAAAAGTGCGCACTCCTTCTCCTAATGAGCTGCCTTTAAACAATTTCAAAATGTAACTCTCCTAACCCTTGATCTCTCATGAGTGACTCTTCACTTTCCCACAAGATCAACAGTCACGACTTAATCATTTGTTGAGGTCACTTAAGTCATTAAAGTGACTCAAAACATCATAAAGTCACTTTTACATTAAAAAAATAATTAAAAGACCCAACTTTATAAAATCACTTTATAAAGTCACTAGGAGAAAATTTGCTTGGTCACTTCCACATGCTGAGCGCTGCCAATACAAAAGTACCTCCAAGCTACCAAACCTCAACAGATGTTTCCTCTTTCCTTTCCCATCAGGACATTGATAGGCATAATGTCCCAATTTCTTACAAGTGTAACATCTAATTTTAGATACATCTTTCTTGTGGTTTGGTGACTGGTCTTCTAGTTTTTTTCGGACTCGTACTTCTCCTTTCTTTCCTTTTCTTCACATGAGCAACAAGAACATGGTTTTCTTCATCATTTGTCTTCTGCGATTTGGATATCAATCTAGATTCTTCTTGGGTACAGTCTGTCCACAGCTTGTCAAATTTGGGCAACTTACTTCTTGCACAAATTCTTTGAACAAATGGGTCCCAAGAAGAGGAAAGCCATTAAGAGTAGTGGTCACAAGCTCTGCATTGTCCACTAAATCTCCAATAGCTGCTAACTGGTCCTTGATCTTCGAAATTCTCATGAAGTAATTTGAAATTGTTTCTGACTTGTTCATTATCACGTTTCTGAGTTGATGCATTAGGGTTAGCTTCTTGTTGGTGTTCTTGATTTCATATAGTCTAGTTAAGGCATCAAACATCTCCTTTGGTGTCTTCAATTCTAATACATTAGGTATCAAGTGATCTTTGATTGAATCTGTCAAGATCCTCTTGGCCTTGATTTCATTCTTCTTGAACTTTTCCTTGGCATCTGCTTCTTCTGGTTCTGGGAGAACTTGCTTGACATGATCCAACAACTCATTTTCTTCTAGAGAGAGGAGTATTCTATGCTTCCACGATCTGAAGTTGTCTTCTCCATCCAACCTATCCTCAACTCTCATACTGGTCATCATTTTTGTTGGTAGAAACCCTTAGATCTGAAAATTTGCAAAATTTCAAACTTCACCAAACTGTAATCTGAGAGGAGTGAGCGCGCTAGGGTTAGGCGAGTTGCTCTGAAGTGGAATTAGTACCAACGAATTGAAGCAAGTGCTCAACGAGCTTGACAAAAGAATTGTGCAGTTGCAAATCTCAAGATCTTTCCTTCCAATTATTAGATTGTCTTGAAGGTAACAAGCTCTGATACCATGTTAGATTTTCTTAAAATTTTCAAAGCACTAGGATTACATGTATATTCAGATCTTCTTTTAACATTCAAGAATCATATACCATATAATAAAATATGAGCATCGTAAACAAGTACAAGAAGACACAAGAGTTATCCAGGGAAAAACCCAGCCAACCTTTCTTAGATAAATTCCTTCTGATAATACAATCAAACCATGAACAAGCTCTTCTTCACAAGAGCAAATAGATAATGAAGAACCTCTCATACAAGACTAGCGCACCAATAAGGATAGAGCACCAGTAGCTGCAGCTATAGCAGCACCACCATACAAAACCAGCACACCTCTTCATAGAGATAGTGCACAAGAGAAACCACCACCAAGAATAACCAAGAACCCCAGTTGTTGCAGAGCTACGTCTTCTCCTTGCTCAGACTTGTGCCTTCTTCTTGAGTGAGATAGTTGAGTGAGTGAGTGTGTACAAATGACCAAGATGTCACCTTATATATAGTCTTCAAGTCACTTTAGTTAGGTCCGACTTCTTCTTTGGGAAATTCTATTTCCCTTTTATCTTTTCCTGTGGGCCGACTTCTCTTCCTAGAGGTTCTAATTCCACTTTATTATTTTCCTGTGGGCCGATTTCTCTTCTGGGATGTTCTTCCACTGTTCAATGGTCTTCCTTTGACTTCCGAAATCTTCTTCTCTTCTAAGAAAGGTTGTCCAGGAGGAGGGTGCACCATTGTGGCAAAGGGGGCACAAGAGCAAGCAAGACAAGCAAAGGAGCACATGGCTTCATACTAGCAGGCACAAAGGAAAAGGGGGTGCACAAGTCCAAAAGGGGCGCCATTACCAAGGAATCTTCAAGGCTTAGATTGAAAGAAGCAAGCCCTTTGTATCAGGTTCCATTGTTTCATTTTCTCTTTGTAGCATTTGCTTGAGATCTCCATAATAACACTACTCTCTTACTGGTTTTCCCCATGGGGGTTTTTTCAGGGTTATGTTGACCAAAAACATTTGTGTTCATTTGTCATGGTTTTCTTATTTACTTTCAGCATAAAAGTGTAAAATATCTAGAGGAGTATTTGATGTTTTAGTACATGTTTAAAGGCTAAATTGGACAGCAAAACGATCCTTCTTAAACCCTTAAACAAGAGGCACTAAAAGAGCATCAAATCACAAGCTTGAAGTCAGTTTCAGTGGGCCAAAAGATCAGATCTGTTGGCTGTCCAAAAATAGTGAGAAATCAGAATTGAAACCCTTGAACTTTAGATCAAATGATAGATCTGTTGGGAAGCTTTAGGATCCTCAAATTTTTTCATGGTATCAGAGCCTAAGGGCACAATAGGTGGCTGATTTTTGTGGCAAACAATTGGCAGTTTTTTTACACAGTTTGGGAACTTCATTTTCACACTTGAGTCTTGTGTGTTGGAGGCAGAATTTTTGTTGTTTAGTGTTGCTCAATTTTTTTTGGTCAGTTTAGCATTAGATGGCAGCCATGTTGGTGGCAGGTTTGAGGGTGGAGGATAGGCTAGCGGGGACAAGTAATTGGTCTCCGTGGAAGGCCAGGATAATCTTGATTTTGGAGGAGGGAGAGCTATGGGATATTGTGCAGAATCCTGTAGTACCTTGTAATAGACAAAAGTCTATGTTAGTATTAAAATGTGTTGTAGACAGATGTATTATAAAATATATATATATATATAGAATGAATTTAGTGTCCCATGTTAGAATGAGGGGCCTGTTTATATAGTAGGCAAGGTTCCCTTCACATGAAGAGTCGTGTCTCTTTGATAAGACACATCCTTACATCTTTTCATAATAGGATTATATATTATTATGCTTGTTACATTGCAGCCCTCTTAACGGATGCTTTGTCCTCAAAGCATAATGAAAAGATTTATTTTTTTATATTTTTTTTTTTATTAAGCTAAGCCTAAGGTTATTTTTATTATTTTTTTTGGTTTATAATCCTCACCCATCACAGTACGGTTTGAGTCGTACAGAATCGTATTGACGCGTCATATCCGCTGAAATGATTACGTGAACGCTAGCCAACGACCAATTCTCAGGCGTGTTGCCGTCCTTATACACACTTGCAAACATAAGCCAAGTCATGCTCACTTAGTGTGTCCTTGGAGGCACAATGCCTAGGTTCAAAGCCCACGCTGTCACTTTGGCTTGAACCTCTTCCGTCTAGGCTTACTCCTAGGAAAGCCAAGGGGGGTAAACCCTAATTTCTAGATAAGATTTAGAGTCTAAGTTCTAGGAGTTGATTTTAATTAGTTAAGGTTTGGGGGGAGTCTAACCTATGATGCAAAGGCAATAATGCAAGATGCAAGAGTTTCTATGTCAAGCAAGCCTTTCCCTAGGTCAACTAAGACTAGTGCCTAAGGTTGGGCAAGGGGTCAACTAAATGTAAGGGTGTTTGATTACAAGTAAGATTACAAAGATTATCAAGATACACTTATGCCACAGCAAGGTTAGATGCTTACAAATAAAGAATGTTAGATACACAATATTACAATATCACAAGCTAACCACGTTTGCTTAAATGTGCAGGATATTAAAGAAGATCAAGGCATGAGCATCATCAACACATCAAGCCTAAGCATGCCCCAATAGCACTTACTCTATTGGACTGCTCCTCAATGGCAACATCAACATTCAAAGATTCACAAGGACACTTAGAAGATTTGAAAGACTAAAACACAAGTGTTCCACAACGATTAAGACACTTAGTTGATTAACCACAAAGCATTATTTGTATTATGAGATTGAAAGATTAAGTTGCAAGTATTAAACCTTCAGATGTATCAAATTAAACCAAGGTTTATTTGTTGCTTAATGAGTTAAGGGTTTTGAGATTTGAAGAATTTTAATTACCCTAGCTAAGTGTTTAACCAAAAACCTCCTCCCCCAATTGCCAAATGGTTGGTGGATGCTTAAGAAGTGAGGCAACGAGGCCTACCCTAGCTTCATAGGTCAACCCTAAGGACTGAGTACTTCCCGGAAAGGACGTCGCACGTCGTGAAACCGTCCCCGGCCTAGCACCTTTTGTGGCCCTCCTCAATCCCTGTTTTAGATGGTGAAGATGGTGGTTTAAGGTACCATATTAAGTCTATTAAGTTCGTATATCAATTGGTTAGACTTTTAGGTATATTAGAGAGTGTTTTAGTGACTTTTAGTTGCCTTAAATTGGTGATTTAATGTCAAAACCGAAACTTTATGCAGCTTGTAAATATGTGTTGTTAAGCATGAAAATGAAGCACACTAACACATGTAAAGCATGTAAAGATGGAGCTGAAATAAAGCTTTAATGCATCACCAATGGTTAAGCTATAACATGAAAAGCTTGCAAAGAATGCTAATGAACAAGGGCAAGAATAGTTTGCCAAAGAAAAAGAGAGAAACTCAAGCTTATTACCACGTATCTTATGATTGTTAAAGCATTAAGAGAGAATGTTAAGTGTGAAGAATAAAGCTTAAGATTTAGATGTGTGCCTACACTATCAAGATATCCAACAACACAGTAACTTAAGTGATGGCAAATGGCCTTAAGTATAAGATAGCATGAAAGAGAAAACCACTTAGTATACTATCAATGCATTAAACTATTTAGTGTTGGGTTATAGCATGTGGAAATGAAATAGAACTTGAGATAACCTTAAGATATACAAGATAGATTAAGCAAGTAGACTATACCCCAAGGGCTTAAGCTAAGGACTAATGTGTGAAGAGATCTAGATCTAGAATATTTTAACCATCAAAGCATTAAGAGATCAACAACACATTATTTATCCTAGCCTTACGATTTTGGAGATGTCTCTCCCAAGGTGTAGGCAATTATTAAGATGAGAAAAGCTTGAAAGAGAAAGAGTAAGCAACGACAACTATCAACAACTAAATCACTTGCTAACCCCACGTCCTAGCTTAAAGAGATGACTTGAAATGGAAAAACTTTAAAATAAACCTAACCCTAAGCTCACACGTGGGAGGTAGGCCGTACCAATTCTCCTCCCAAGCTATGAGCCACTAAAAATGACTAAAAATGAATAGATCTATGCACAAGAAGCTAGAAAATTGAAGAGAAAGGTTGAAATTTGTTATCCACTTGAAGAGAAGGGTCTGTTGACCGCCCATTTAGCAACGGTGGTCAACTCATGTGCCATGAAGATGCATCACCAGATGCAAATTTGATGAAGACAGTATTGGTTCTACTTGGGTATCTGATGCCCCAGCACAAAATTTTGTAATCGAAATTTCCGCACCCCTG
>ML819453.1:0-17158 GCA_009831015.1 Picea engelmannii
CAGAAGCTATATGATGATAGAGCTAACCTTGGTCTGTCAAATTCAATTCTTTGAAGGTTTTGATTCTGAAACCTGTGGGTTATGAGCCCATGACATGGACTATAATAGGTCCATGTCACCGACTTCAAACTAATCCACACCCTGGTTTACAATTTGGAGTCTCCTCTTCAATCCTCACCCTCATTTCGCTATGGATCATTTCGTTTGAGTCACCAACGTCCCTACTATGGTCAACAATGGATTCTCTTCCTCGCGGTTCAAACCCAACATCATAGTTGACAGTGAAGGCGTGTAGTAATCCCTTTCAACTCATAATTATCATAAGAAACAATAACATAAATAGTCTTGCAAAGATGATCGCGAGGAATACAGAGTTGGAAATCTCCTGTCAACTTCCATTGCGATGAAGAAATCGAGTTGACTTTGGATCGTTGTCGATCCATTTAGTGATCCATGATCAATATCCTTGCTCACTGAAATGTGTGCTTCCCCACAACTCCACGCATGTCAAACCTGCAAACAATTGTCTTTGACTCTGATCGATTCTTGCACATACAACATGCCTCAACCTCACACACGATTTCAAAGACACATAAATTTGTGTCATCACACGCATGGGGATTTATAAACATGAGTTTAAAGACAACATATTAAACACAAAGAGACATAAAATACACAAATCTCTATTTCATTGAGCTCAAATTACATTACTTACGCCCTCTAGGGCTGGATCACTCATTTGCCCAGGTATTACATTGTGCAGGCCCCCATTTTTTGACAAACACCAAAGGCTATATTTATAACAAAACCCATAAGAGGATTGGATCACTAAAAGGATCTGATCTCATTTTAAGATCGCTAGCAATCCCTTAAAATCTGTGTAACACAACAGTTACAAAACAAATCATTAACAATCCAATCAATTATAGAGAAAATCTCATCTTTATGCCCTCATTGACCTTTGGAAGCTTTGAATTCGCTGACGAATTTGGGAGGGGGTCGATGCTCCTGCATCACTATATGTTTTCCGACTATAGTTAACAATATGAATATGCATGTAATAATACTCTATTATCCATAACATTGGTAACTATTATAATGAGTATTAGCTTCACAATGATATGCATGTGCGTAAGTATAAAAGTTATATATGTGCAGAGAATATGTTTGTGCTGAGGATCTATAATTAAATTTCTTGGCAGGTACTAGTAATAAACTTTTATTAGATTAATAACTAATTATTAATCTTTTAATTATTTGTATAGGACTATATTAAAAGATTTAATTTTTTTTAAAGATATGTGCGGACTATATGTCTATGCAGCTGATACACATAAGCTAAAGGCGAAGACATTGCAACAACAATGGTCCTCGCACAGTTTCAAAAATGGTTAAGTAAAAAGGCTTTTGACTAAATAATTTTAAATAGATATTGGGTTGGCAGAAAAATTTGACACAAGATTTGCATCTAGAGTTCTATAGTTTTGCATTGCAGTCTATTACCTACTTGCCCTTACTTCTTTCCAAATTGCAGCAAACCACACTGCCATAAATGCTTTAGTGATAATGCAAATTACTTGGCTTGTGAGAATCTTTGTTGTGAAACTATTAAAGCTTGTCATATTTGAGAATATACTTCCATATAAAAAAATTAAGTCATGTGTGTTGTCTATTACTTATGGGTTTGAGCAAAATTTGTCAAGGATGGGAAACACCCTTCAAATTGGAACATGGTCTATATTTGAGCCACAACAAAACTATTAAAATAAAATAATATGACTAATATTGAAATAAATATAAATAAGATTTTGTTAAACTGAAACGAGAGAGCTAAAAGGCGAGGCAAGGGACAAGCGATACCGAGGAACGAGCTCCAGGAATATTTCATAGCCAAGAATATTTTTCCCATAGTTAATTCACTTCTTCCGCTTGATAACTATTAGACTAAGTGTTGTTGTGCGGAGGTGCGGAAGCTATACAAATGTTGTTATGCATACAGGTATAGCTTTCACACCTTCGCACAATTGTATCCCACATTATATAGTCCGCACATATATTAAAGCTTGCCATGTCCATATTTAATATTGTGCATATATTAAAGCTTGTCATATTTGAGAATATGCTTACATATAAAAATGTAAGTCATGAATTGCAAATATTAAAGCTTGACATGTCCCTATTTAATATTGTGCATATATTAAAGCTTGTCATATTTGAGGATATGCTTGCATATAGAAATGTGAAGTCATATAACTTGTCTATTACTTATGGGTTTGAGAAAAAAAATCGAGGTGCGAGCAACACCCTTCAAATTGGAACATGGTCTACATTTGGACCACAACAAAACTATCAAAATAAAATAATATGACTAATATTGAAATAAATATAAAAAAGATATCATTAAACTTGAACGAGACAACTAAAAGTTGATGCAAGGAATGAGCAACACTAAGGAACGAGTTCCAGGTATATTTCATAGCTAAAAATGTTTTTCCCATAGTTAATCTGCTTCTGCCGCTTGATAACTTTTAGACTAAATGTTGCTATGCGAGGCATACAACTGTACGGAGGTGTGGAAGCTGTACTTGCATTGTTATGCATACACGTATAGCTTCCGCACCTTCACATAGTTGTATCCCCCACTATATAGTCCGCACATATATTAAAACTTGTCATCTCCATATTTAATATTGTGCATATATTAAAGCTTGTTATATTTGAGAATATGCTTGCATATAAAAACGTTAAGTCATAAACTGTAAATAGTAAAGCTTGTCATGTTCCTATTTAATATTGTGCATATATTAAAGCTTGTCATATTTGAGAATATGCTTGCATATAGAAATGTTAAGTCATATAAGTTGTCTATTACTTATGGGTTTGAGCAAAATTTGCTAGTTGCAGGCAACATCCTTCAAATTGGAACATGGTCTACATTTGGGCCACAACAAAACTATTCAAATAAAATAATATGACTAATATTGAAATAAATATAAACAAGATCTCATTAAAGTTGAACGAGACAACTAAAAGGTGACGCAAGGAACGAATAATAACGAGTAATGACCTCCAGGTATATTTCATAGCCGAGAATGCTTTTCCTATAGTTAATATGCTTCTGTCACTTGACAACTATTAGACTAAGTGTTGTTGTGCGGGGGATACACCTCCGTGGAGGTGCGAAATCTATACATGTGTTGATATGCATACAAGTATAACTTCTACACCTCCGCAGAATTGTATCACCCATTATATAGTCCACACATATATTGAAGCTTGCCATCTCCATATTTAATATTGTGCATGTTTAAAGCTTTTCATATTTGAGTGTATGCTTGCATCTAAAAATGTTTTAAGTCACAAAACGTATGTGCGGAGACTTTTGTACATGTATATCCACACAAAACATGGGTATGCACATACAGAATTTTGCTTTGACGATTTGTTAGCATCTCCGCACATACCGGTATGGAACCACAGTACATATCGATACGAAACCATAGCTATGTTGGGATATACCTATGCAAAAGTCTCCACACATAAGCAACATCGCATTTCACATTTCAATACTAAATAATTAATAAATAATTAACTATTAACTATTAAATAATTAATAACAATTAATTATTTAATATTAAATCATTAATAAATAATATTAAATAATGCACATATGATGTACCGGTACGAAACAATAGTTGTGCGGGAATATACCTGTGCAAATGTCTCAGTAGATTGCATATTGTGCATTATTAATAACTAATATTAAATAGTTATTTATTTAATAATGAATAAATACTTGTTTTACTAGTATATGCACCGCTAACAAACATACCTGTGTCGAAGTGCGGACAAATAGTCAAAGCAAAAGTCCCCGCACGTGATTAGTTTTTGCGTTGACTAAACAATTATCTATATTTTCCATAGTTTAAGTCTCTGCACATACAATGTACTTGTACAGAGCCATGTTGTACAATGTTATACCTGTGGAAAAGTCTCTACACATAAGCAGTACAAAAGTCTCCACACATAAGTAAAAACGCATTTGACATTGCAATATTAAATAATTATTTAATAAATTACACATTGCATACTCTGCATTGCATGTTAATAAATAATACCATACCATGTGGGGCTACATATGTGCGGAGGTGTAGACAAATATTTGAAGAAAAAATATGTGATGGAACCATAGTTGTGCAGGGATTTTCCTGGGCAAAAGTTTTCGCACATAAGTAGCAGCGCATTGCATATCAATAAATAATACCATACCTATGCGGTGATATACATGTGCCGAGGTGCTGAAAAATCATCAAAGAAAAAGTCTCCACCCATACTATGCATAGCAATTAATTAATAAATAGATAATTATTTAATATTAAATAATTAATAAATAGTTAATAACTAATTAATAAATAATATTAAATAATTAATAAATGATTAATTATTTAATAAATTGCACATTGGACATTAATAAATAATATCATACCCATGGAGGGATATACATGTGCAAAGGTGCAGACAAATGTTCAAAGCATAAATCTCTGCACATACGTTGTTCTACTAAGTTTTACTTTACACTGAACAATTTGTTTTCTTTACAAAGTTTTATGCTAGTTGTTTTTATTTTATTCTAATCATTTTCCTCTTTGCATATACAATAATACTTTTTTTTCTTTATTATATGAATTATCTTTTGAAAAAGACTATATTGCATTTAATTATATCAAGTTGCATTATTCTAACACATACAATTGTTGCTTCTCAAAGACTTGCAACGTGGTACATATAAAATATATATGACTGCAGGGTAGTTGTTGCAGTGTGGATTTCCAATTATGCATTGCAAATGCTTCAAGTTTTCCAATGAAAGAAATAGAGGCATCTCCAGTACAACATGAACACCTAATTGTACAATGCCCTATATTTTGTCAAGCATCTCTACTTTGACAAAGAACCCAATCCAGGGAAGGGTAACTAGCCATGCAAAGGAGTTTAGTCAAATAAGACTGTACCCATAAAGGTAATCGCTTTTTTAATGTATCAACTATTAGGGTTATCAAATGTAATGCATGTATAGTGAAGAAGAACCTTTGTAAACAAGGAGATCTAGTCAATCTAGAACATTGTTAAATTTATCTAGACATAGTTAGGTTGAAGAGCACCAATGGAGTCATGCGAACAATGGTCACAAAACAAAAGGAAGTAGCTAGGTATTTATGTACAACCTATAAGGTTATAATGCATTGGCTAAATAAATTAGGTATTCGATATTAACTGTAGATTATAAAATCATTGAGTACCACTACAATGTATACACATGTATCAAGCACTTGCAAGAGTCCAAGTTATTTGTATCTTCTCTGGTAACAATATATATCTGCACACCAGGGCATTGTTGGACTATGTGCAACCATATGTTCAACCATCTCGCATTCTGCAAATGTATATCCTTGGAAACAAGACATTTATTTTGTTTTATAGGAACTATGCGAAGAAATCAAACAAGTCATTGCACTTCGATCTCACACTTCTACACCATCGCACTCCTAATAGTTCACATACTTGCAAAATGAAATCTATTTGCGATCCACTAAACCCAGTGGAAGTTGCATTTTAATTGATTACATGTATATGTACATTTACCATTGACCACAATGGCGACTAGGATAAACTACATTATAATTGTTGGTTGTTTATAGTTGTGGCAAAGTTGTGCACAATTTGTGCCATATAGATTTTAGTTAAACGTCTGCATTTTACGAAGTTGCATGTTTATTATTTCAATTTTATATGAGTATGGACATAAGTGTTGTATGATAAGGGAGGTCATATTATGATTAGGGTTATATTTATATTTGTTGGAAAGTTGTGGAGGCCAAAAAATGCACTCGAAAGAAAACATGATTTGCATTCATTTCATATACAATTTTTCTTTTACTTTAATATTGAATGTACAATGTGTTGCTACTTATGTGCGAAGACTTTTGCACAGGTATATCTCAACACAACTATGGTTGCAATTTATTAAATGATTAATTATTTAATATTGTTTATTAATTAGTTATTAATTATTTATTAAGAACAATTTATTAAATAATTAATTATTTAATGTTATTTATTAATTAGTTATTTAATATTAATTATTAATTATTTAATGTTGCAATGCACTACTTTTGGACGTGTATATCATGCACAACTATGGTTATGTACCCCTACATCATATGTACAAAAACTTTTGCTTCAAGGATTTGTCTACACCTCCACACTTAATGTGCAATGTGCAATTTATTAAATAATTAATTATTTAATATTATTTGTTAATTTGTTAATATTAGAAAATTGATTATTTATTATTTATTTAATATTAAATAATTATTATTTATTTAATATTGCAATGCACAATAAGCTACTTATGTGTGGAGTCTTTTGCATGATACTTTTGCACAGGGACACAACTATGGGTCTTAATAAATAATTAATAAATAATATTAAATAATTAATTATTTAACAAATTGAAACCATAATTGTGTAGGGATATGGTTGTGCAAACGTTTTCGCACATAAGCAACAAGGCAATGCACATTACAATAATAAATAATTAATAAGACATATACCCGCACAACTATGGTTCTGCACATTGCATATGGCTCATTATTAATAACATATTAAAAAATGATATTAAATAATTATTTAATAAAGAATAAATAGTTTTTTTTACTCGTATATGCACATTAATAAACAAAACCATACCTATGCGAAGTTATACATGTGTGGAGGTGCAAAATCCTCTGCACATACCATGCATGCATACAAAACCATGTTGTGTGGGGATATACATGTCCAAAAGTCTCCACACATAAGCACCAACACAGTGCAATATTAAATAATTAATAAATAGTTAATAACTCTTCCTTCATGAGTATAAGCAGAGGTTTGGACTAAAGGGGGATCCCCGTAAACTATTTTTCCTTCTTCATCTTTCTCGTTTTTGTTTTGTAGAGCCCTTTACAAATTTGTTTCCCCCAAGATTTTTTCCTGTAGTTGAAGATGGTCCATTCCTTGACAATGTGGTATCTAGCCCCCAAATTTATAGTGGAACCCAACTTCATTGAGATACATTTCCATTTTTCTTCATTACCCGAGTCTAGGGTGTGTTGATTTCCAACTTTTTATAGTCTTTGGAAAAGTGTCCATATTCGTGGCATGATTTACACTTGAAGGGGAGCTATTCATAATCAAGATGCTGAATATGCTTCTAGTTATCAAGCGAGATCAACATTGCTTCAGGAATTCCTTTCTCCAGGTCTACCTCCACACAAATTCTAGCATAGGAGAACATATTTTCCCTTAGTTCTACCCTGTCCACGTATTTCCCAAGAGTATTGCCTATGCAATGTAGTGCATCATCACTTCAACAATGAAGTGGAAGGTGCAGGAGGTGCAACCAAACTATAATAGCATATGGTATATCATTCTCAAGGTTGAATTTAGGTGACCATATTTTCATATACATACCTCTGACACCCAGAAAATATGGCTCATTGTGAAAAATCAAGTCCTAATATTCCTTAGTTTCAAAGAGGAAGGCATAGAATCCTCTTCCACAAAAGAACTGGTGAAGTTGTCCTTTGATATGGGGCTTCCAATATTTATGAATCCAAGTTGTCACTGTTTGGGGAAGGCCATATCCCCATAAATTGACCTACCAATGCACCATTTTCTATATCTAGGGCTTTGTGCTTGGACAAAGTTGAAGGTAGTTTAGCTTAAGGAATTTCTTCTAATCTCTTCAAAAAGCAAGTTGGATGAGACTGGGAAATTTTGGCATAGGCATTGTTAGCGTCAGAAGTCACTCCTGGATTGCTTGCAGGAGCAGAGCCCGATGCCCATCAGTTTTTTATGTCACGATTTAATAAATGGGGGTGGTCGAATGGAAAGAGACCCAGGAAAGCAGCATTGACACAGGAACCAGGGTCTGGTATGTAGAAAGCAAGGGAGGTCTTGATCCAACTTCCGTCAATAAACTGATTAAGGGGTGGTAGATGGAAGACTTGTGAGAAGGGTGAGCAAGACTGCCTCGGGCAACAAGCCTTCGGAAGCTTGAGGAAGAAAAACTCAGAAGCCAAGATCCTCTTGGTCCAGAGTTTCAAGGAGCTGAAGGGTGACTCGACTGGATCCTCCAATTCCAAGCCATTCCAGCGCTGAGAAAACACAAGAACTGATTAGAAACGCTGCGACTGTTGTAGTGATCCAACCTACATCATCCTACAACAGCGCAACTCGACTGGATCCTCCAATTTCGAGTTGTTCTAACATAGTAAACAAAGAGATGGAAAAAGAGGCTGACATCCATAAAGTAAGAAGTCTCAAATGCCTTATACATTAACCAGAGCGACCAGCGCTGCATCAAAACTTTACAATCGGGAGCCTTGCTCAACCATCGATACTTTACAAAATACAAAGACTGAGTTTATATACTCAGAGAAATCCGCCTAACAGAGGCGTGCCCAGTCACCCAAGGCTTGGTGTCCCTTCAGTCAAACTCGGGCGAGAATTCTTTGTCAGACGTCACCTTAACTGCGTGTGGCTCCTGTAAGGGAAGTAGCTAAGCCATTAAGTGTCGAGCTAGCGTGTGCAGACCTCCTCCGGCTAGTTGAGAACTCGGCATGGCTTCTCTGGAAAAATGGGTACACAGGACCCTCTCGAGTAGACCGCTCGCCAGGCCCTCCATACTTCGCACTTAATGAATGAGGAAAGGTTTCAACCACCCCTTCTTGTCTTCATTTACTCCAAGAAAAGACCAGGATCGAGGTCGGGTCCGATGGCAACTGGAGGTCGGGATGGGCCTCTCTGCGACTGAAACCCGACACCTTTGGCCCCCTTTTTGTGCAGCTCCTCTCTTTCCCGAGTGACCACGGGTTGTGACCCTGTGTTTATTCCCAAGGCGCTTTCGACGTTCGCGAATAGGAAGGGGTTGATCCCTGTTTCTTGAAATCACGATGAGCGAAATGCCAAGACAGCTTAATCTTGTGCCACGCGCCCCTCTAGATCTGACGGTTCCGAACTCTCCCGATGACGTTGTGGGCCCCAGGTCCTGGACGCTCTCGCTACTTCGCGCATCGGGGATATGAGGGAGTTGCTCCTTGATATTGTGGGCTCGCCTTTGGGCGCTTGCGATGCTTCGAGGTTCGGGGTTTTGAGATGTACAACGACATAAAACCTTCACCCTTTGAACTCGCGACTGCTGAAAAGCCGACGCGACTAGGTCTCGCGCCACGCGTCCTTTGGATGGACGACTGCTACTCTTCCCTGCATACAATATGGGCGCGATGCATTTGCGCTAATTTCGGTGCAACTCTGCTATCCACGATTTCCTGTCGGCCGCCGATCTGCTCCTATGGATGAATCTGGACCGTCGTCAATATAATTTCGCTCGCTTTCTGGCTTGGAAGCTTGAAACGAGATTTTTCCGAGCTGCGCTCGGGCGCTTCTCCTGCGACTTGCAGACTTGAATACTCTTGTGCCCCAGACAAGAAATGTTACTAACATTAGGCTCCATGGGGGATAGAGTCGTCCCTGTGATGCTCTAAGGACTCATTTTGCAGTTTCAGTGCCTTGTTGTTGGGCTATGGAGTCGGGCTCAAAACATCTCGTTGCTGAAAATACACGCTGAAAAATAAAAGAAACAAAATAAAGATACATGCTCAAAGGAGCTTATTTATATACAATCCTAAACTAATAAAACACTTTACATGGGGCTAGGTGAAAGCAGATTTCCACCATACCCATTCAAGCAGCTTCCTGAATAGAAGCTCCTTCCTTCTGTTAATGATCATTAGCAGATGGTGTAACCATGACAGCAGAACGGTTACACTCTTCAACTCCTCCTTACAGGCCGGAGTTGAGATGAAATAGGGTGGCTCCAAGGCATAGGGGAAATGCCACCTCATGTACTTGCTAACAGGGTCATAGAATGAGTGGCGAATTTTGGAAAACTGGCGACAAACAGCCGCCTGTGCTACACAGTTGTCCACCTGTGGCTGAATATCTCTGATAAGCACAGGTAGGAGGACAATTGACGCAGGCTCACTGATCTCAGGTGGTGGTTGTTCGTTGATTGGCTCCGGATAGAACATGAAATGCGTGCTCAACTGTTCCTCTGGTTCCTTCTCCTCTTTTCCGTGCACTCCCCCATCTTGTAAAAAGGGAACGGTCTCCCGATCCTTCTCTTCAATCCCAAATGTAAATACATCATGGGAAATCTCATGAAGGAAGAAAGAATGATCCTCTTCCACAATGGCTTCCTTGTTTAAATCTGAGACAACAGGCTCATTGGGGGCAGATGCTAACGCATCCAAAAAATCTTCAATAATCTCTTCAAAAGAGTTGCTTAGATCATCTGCCTCGAAGACTGGAAAATCCTTTTTGCTGCCTTCAGATTCCAATTTTGCACACTGGGGAGTGGGGAATATCGCCTGCACCACTAGTTCACTCAGGTCATCTTCTTTCTCCCAGGCTGGAAAATCCTCTGCACAGTCTTCAGATTTCAACCTTTCTAATTGAGCAGAGAGATACTTCACCTGTTCCCTCAGCTCACTCAGGGTATCTTCTTCCTCCCTGGGATCCTCATCACTTCCATAACACTCCTCTGATGTAGACGAATGGGGAGGAGAAAGGAATGATTTCTGATCCAGGTCGTCAGGATTATCCTCACAGCCTATGTCAGAAATAACTTCATTTTGTACAGAGTTGTGGTATCCCTCACCACAGTTATGACAAATTAACTTGGAGGGATAAAACTCCTGACAATAGGCGATGAAAGCTGCATGAAACTCTGAGAGTGAAGAAATGCTAGCAGGGGGTAAAGAATGATACCATTTACGTGCATCCCCTACTAACGAGAACATGAACATCTTAAGTAATACATCCTCATGATGTATCTCCCACTGACGCATGAGTTCATGAAACTCACTGAGGTTCTGAGCAGGGTTGTCCTCTTCACATTTTCCAAATATGGGCAAATAATCGCCCCATTCATTCAGAGAGGGGAAAACATTAGGAAAACCAGGAATAGCAGAAAAATTAAAAGGAGCAAACATGCGAGCAAGGATTTTTTCCATATCGAACCAGTGGAGTCGCCAATCGATCCTTGAATCATGGAGTCGCCAGGTGAAAGATGCGCAGCTTCGAATGTGTCTGGTCCTTGTTCACCATCAAAGGCCAGATCCTAACATTGTTGTTACCCCAGGAAGCTTCTCAGGCTGAGAAAGCAGCTGCTGAAACCTTCTCGAGAAAGCTCCTTAGGGTCAGCTTTCAGGTGTGCTAACAGTAGCCACAGTTGAAACAGTGAAGTGGAAACCTTGGAGTCGCCAGGTGCACAGTAGCAATCTTGAAGGGCTCTGATGTCTGATGCACCTTCAGAATAAGAGGCTCAATGTCGTTTTGCCCAGGGAAAATCTTCAACTTCGTCCCCGGAAACGGCGCCAAAAATGTTAGCGTCAAAAGTCACTCCTAGATTGCTTGCAGGAGTAGAGCCCGACGCCCATCAGTTTTTTATGTCACGATTTAATAAATGGGGGTGGTCAAATGGAAAGAGACCTAGGAAAGCAGCATTGACACAGGAACCAGGGTCTGGTATGTAGAAAGCAAGGGAGGTCTTGATCCAACTTCCGTCAGTAAACTGATTAAGGGGTGGTAGATGGAAGACTTGTGAGAAGGGTGAGCAAGACTGCCTTGGGCAACAGGCCTTTGAAAGCTTGAGGAAGAAAAACTCAGAAGCCAAGATCCTCTTGGTTCAGAGTTTCAAGGAGTTGAAGGGTGACTCGACTGGATCCTCCAATTCCAATCCATTCCAGCGCTGAGAAAACACAATAACTGATTAGAAACGCTATGATTGTTGCAGTGATCCAACCTACATCATCCTACAACAGCAAAACTCGACTGGATCCTCCAATTTCGAGTTGTTCTAACACAATAAACAAAGAGATGGAAAAAGAGGCTGACATCCATAAAGTAAGAAGTCTCAAATGCCTTATACATTAACCAGAGCGATCAGCGCTGCATCAAAAATTTATAATCGGGAGCCTTCCTCAACCATCGATACTTTACAAAATGCAAAGACTGAGTTTATATACTCAGAGAAATCCGCCTAACAGAGGCGTGCCCAGTCACCCAAGGCTTGGTGTCCCTTCAGTCAAACTCAGGCGGGAATTCTTTGTCAGACGTCACCTTAACTGCGCGTGGCTCCTGCGAGGGAAGTAGCTGAGCCATTAAGTGTCGAGCTAGCGTGTGCAGACCTCCTTCGGCTAGTTGAGAATTCGGCATGGCTTCTCTGGAAAAATGGGTACACAAGACCCTCTCGAGCAGACCGCTCGCCAGGCCCTCCATACTTCGCACTTAATGAATGAGGAGAGGTTTCAACCACCCCTTCTTATCTTCATTTACTCCAAGCGAAGACCAGGATTGAGGTCGGGTCCGATGGCAACTGGAGGTCAGGACGGGCCTCTCTGCGACTGAAACCCGACACCTTTGGACCCCTTTTTGCGCAGCTCCTCTCTTTCCCGAGTGACCACGGGCTGTGACCCTATGCTTATTCCTAAGGCGCTTTCGGCGTTCGCGAATAGGAAGGGGTTGATCCCTGTTTCTTGAAATCGTGATGAGTGAAACGCCGAGACAGCTTAATCTAGCGCCACACACCCCTCTAGATCTGACGGTTCCAAACTCTCCCGATGACGTTGTGGGCCCCAGGTCCCGGACGCTCTCGCTACTTCGCGCATCGGGGATATGAGAGAGCTGCTCCTTGATATTGTGGGCCCGCCTTTGGGCGCTTTCGACGCTTCGGGGTTTGGGGTTTCGAGATGTACAACGACATAAAACCTTCACCCTTTGAACTCGCGACTGCTGAAAAGCTGACGCGACTAGGTCTCGCGCCACGCGTCCTTTGGATGGACGACTGCTACTCTTCCCTACATACAATATGGGCGTGATGCATTTGCGCTAATTTTGGCGCAACTCTGCTATCCGCGATTTCCCGCCGGCCGCCAATCTGCTCCTATGGATGAATCTGGACCGTCGTCAATATAATTTCGCTCACTTACTGGCTTGGAAGCTTGAAACGAGATTTTTCCGTGCTGCGCTCGGGCGCTTCTCCTGCGACTTGCAGACTTGAATACTCTTGTGCCCTAGACAAGAAATGTTACTAAGAGGCATTTACCATTACTTGAAATGATAATGCTTCATCATTAGGAAGGGAATACCTTCCCCTCGTCGTTTTCATCCATCCACAAAGCCGACTCGTTCTAGGGTTTCATAACTACACTCACATTTTCTCTTGTTTTGTCTATATTTTTAAAAAAGTTAAGAAAATAACCTATATGATTACTATTACAAAATAAATGTATATACATTATTGCATAGTGGTAATACACCCTAAGTATATTACAATAGCACATGTTGAGGTCAACATTCAACCCTGCACATGTCTATGCATAATGTTTTGTTTCTTTGATAAGTTTTTTTTCTTTGCAAGTTTTTGAAAGCATGCATCAATGTAGAGATAAACTAGATATATTTGTTGTAAACAATTTTGAAACTGACAATAAGTAGAAAATAGAACATAGAGAATAAAGAATGAGAAAACATAGCTAGAGTAAGGAAGGACCTTAGGAAGGCCCTCTATCTCATTGCTTCAATCTTGCATTATCACGAAGGGATTTAAGCTTGAAAGTACATTTTGATTGTGTGTGTTGTTTATCTCACTTATTTTAATCAATCCTTGTCCATGCCATTATGTTTCTCTTACCCCATGCCCAATCTTGATCATGCACAAATTGCATTATGCATGCCCACTAAAATTTTGTTTCAATAACAACAACCTTAAAATATTGGGTTCTTACCTTACACATGTTTGGAAGTCCTTTATCAACCCTCCTACCATTCAAATTTTGGTCTGGTGGCAGTTTTTCTCATATAAGGGTTGAGATTAGGGTTGTGGGTAACTTATCTTCACTTTAACCTACTGATGATCCTTTTCATTCATCATTAAATTAAGAGTGGTTTAAAAACTTATGTTAGAAGCGTATTCAACATCCTAAGCTGGCATGCTCTAATTTATCATCTCATGGGAGATTGCTCAAACCATTCCACCATATGCTCACTCCATTTCCCTTGGTATTCCTGATTTGCAATGATTGTTTTATTGTGTTTCTTAGAGTCAATGTCAAGTTAAAAAGGAGAAAAACAATATGGGTTAACCTGGCCTTTCTTTCTTTTCAATTGTTGATTTGGAAATCAAGCTTATGACATCTTAATTCAGAAAGTAGTGATTGAATAGTTTGATAAATCCATGCAAGAAAAGAAATACTAACGAAATCTAAAACATAAAAATAATAAAGGCACACACATAGACAATAGAAAAATATTTACCTTGGAAACCCTTAACCGAGAAAAACAACCTAACATAGAGTCACACTTCTCTCTTCATTATTAACTTCAATGTTAACAATATAATATTTTAGGTGTTCTAGGGCATCCAAAACCCTAATCCCTTAACCCATAATAGATTACAACCATAATCCATTCACTAGAATTAGATTATAATAAGCTGAAAAACCATTGGTTAAAAAAACACTAAATGGACAAAAAACAAACCCAAAATTTCTTTCAAGAGGGTCGTTGGCCCCCACACCTCCCCAATTGGGTGGGGGGGGGGGTGATCACTCCCTTGAACCCTCTTAGTGCTAGGATGAGACTAAGTCTACCTGCAAAGAGTACAATGTATGTCTAACAATGATCTTATGGTGTATTAAATGTGCATATATGTGAAAGAAGAGTGTGGGTCTATACAACCCATCAAAATAGCATGCACCCATTTCCTAAATGATATTGTTGCCAAAATTATGTTTTCACAATTATGAGATTAACTTATTTCTGAATATTAGCATCATCATTTATGTTTGTGACATTAGTGCATTTTTGTATTGTTATTTTGGAAGAATATTTGATATATTTCAATGTAGTTGTAACAACAACAAAGCATACAATGGGAACAACATACAATCCTTAGATGCCAATGGATTGTCTCCATCTCCCTAATCAAACATTCCTTCCCGCCTACATGCCTTACCTCCATTCAATACCAAATATAACCACACAATTTGTCTCTTTGCTTCTTGAAGGTCTATTTGGTTAAAGTGATAGTCCACACTAAGTCATGTATTGATGTTGAATTTTAGTGCTAGTTGCATGGATAGACTTTAGGATGCGTTATTTTCAACAATTTCTAATCCTTCTCTGAATTTGAAAAAAAATCATAACACAAGCACATCAGTTACTTCTAGGTATGCCTTATGAACATCCTTGACATTTCAATTATTTTTGGGATAATCAAATGAATCATTATCTTCCTTCTTATGGGGTTTTGTGCATGAAAGCACTCAAAACTTATTATAGTTGGTTGTTATAGCTAGGAGTGGAAAGAAATTGAGTAAACAACGATATGGACAACCTATCTATCTTTTATCGTGTATAGAAACTATTAAAACATCAAAACAATGAATTGCAATGATTTCAACAACATTTTTTTTTGGGGGGGAAGAAGAAGTTAATTTTATTCCAATAAAAAATGCAATACCAACTAAGTAATGTTACCTAGGAAGAAGCCTGTAACAAGTGGGTTCCAAGCTTCTCCGTGGGAGGGTCCTTTTTTCTTCCAAAAGGTATCAATCTCAATCTTTAAAGATGAATGAGTAGCACTTCCCCTTGTGAATGGTCACTCTGGAGGAAAAATGGGTAGAGTGAGTGTAAGTAAACTCAATGGATAGTGAATAGTATTGATTAATTTGGTTGGTTGTCATTGATGTCAACCCTTGAAGCAAGTCTGGTAGCCCCAATAGTATGATTAAGGAATTTCAGTTTCATTGATGTATAATGATATGAAGATTAATATATTTGTAGGTAAAACTATTATAGATGGATAATACATGTCATGTCGTTTTCAGTGATATGTGGAACGCCACATAACTCCTCATGGTTAGAGAGTTATGGCCTTGTGACGTTGGATCACCCTCATGAGTTATCTAGGAGGTCAAAGAAATCAAAGTATTCTAGAAGCTCCTAGAAAAAGGTTGACTAGTCAAGTGGGTGAAACTAGGAGTTAATCATGGGTTACATTGTTGCAATAAGAAAATAATTAAAAATAATTAAAAATAATTAAAAATAATTTAGTTGCAACTAGAAGTGGAGAATTTACTATTTGTAGCAAAGTGGGTTATAAGTGGACAAGTTGTTAGAAGTGGGTTATCCCTAAAAGAACGAAATTGGGTTAAGTTTGTTAGAAGGTAATCCCTTGAGGAAGCTACATGGAAGTATAAATAATAGAGCAAGACTCTCCTATTAGAACCTATTGAGCACATTGAATACCTATTATTGTGTAAGGTTTATTGCAGGTAATCATTGATACATCTGAAGTTGTGCAAGTCTGAGGTAGCACGAAGGGATGACGATGAAAGTTTCGAAATTCCAAAAAATAATGAAAAAACCCTAGATTTTGAGGTGTACGCGGGTTGCAGTGGAGAAGGGCGCGTATGTATGCGAGCTTTTAGTATAAAAAGGCACGTACATGTGAGAAAATCCATAAAAAACTTGAGAAGATGAAGACACCATGTCTCTAGAGTCTAAAAGCAAGCTCCCAAGAAGGTCTACAATGATCAGGTGCAATAGATATATCTACAGGCTCTAAAGGTATGTCTTATTTCTATGTATAGTTGGATATTGTTGTCTACATGAGATATGATTATGGGGGTTTGAGGATTTTCCTTAGAGAGGCTATTGGTTGCATGACACTCACTGTATAACTCAGATCTACAGAAATACAACGCTGGTATAATTAATATTTATCATTGATACATCTTGTGAAGTGTTGAGGCACATCTTGTATTTCTTGGCATATGGTTAATGGTTTTTGTGGTACATGGTTGAGAGCTTGTATTTGTGAAGTGGTTGATGTATTGAGAGGATGTTTATCAGTAAGGGTTTGATGTCTATTCCATGTGAGGGCTATTATACTTGTTCATGATTATACACACTTGTATGACACACGACTAGAGAGATATAAATGCATTTGGTTAAAGGATATGTATGAGGATGTATGCATAGGGCA
>ML819453.1:19686-35495 GCA_009831015.1 Picea engelmannii
ACAATTCCATCATTGCAATTGGTGAGGTGGATCACAAGTCAAGGTTGTATAAATTCACTAAGTTTTCTGACGATGACTCCTCTATTCTACTTACACATAAGGAGAGTACTTTGCATGCACCTCCAGTGCAACATGCATATACTTTTGTTCTTCCATCAGTTTCAGACATCAGAGATGATTCCATACACTCAGATTTTGTACATGGAAATAATCATGTAGTATAGCCAGATAAGAAGCCATCATCTAAGCTTCAACAGATGCCCAAGAAGGCACAGACCACACTTTAGGTAGTAGGCAACCTTGCAAGGAATCCATTGGATTCGAGGATGAATCAATCTCATCATGAGGAGCCTTCTCATGTACTTTTAGCTTCAGAACCTGCGATGCCCATGCATTGTTATATGGTTCAATCTACTGATCCACAAAACTACAATAGGGTTGTGGGAAATCCGTTATGGCAAGCAGACATGCAGAAGGAGTATGACTCACTCCTACAGAACCAGACTTGGAATCTGGTTCCACGTCCACCAGAAAGAAATATTTTCAGGTGCAGATGGGTCCACAGGATCAAGAAGTACAAGGCCCGACAGGTTGCCAAAGGACTTCATCAGATCCATAAAGATTTCTACATCTTCACGAAGACTTTCAATGAGCAGAATTTTCAGACTTTACGGGATCGTCTTGTAGTGAAGAACATAGTTGTCTAGCAGCTGTTATTTTCTTCTTTTGATACATTATCTTTTGAGGGGGGGTTTTGTTCCCACGTGGTTTTCCCTCTTTCCTCACTTTTATTCAATGTTCATTAGTTGCATTTTACATGAGTACCTAAAATGGCCTAGTAGCCGGGACTCATTTTTTACTCCATAGTGATGTTCAGGGGGGGTGTTGGAGAAATTTCTATTTTCAACACACTAGTTCAGTGGGAGTTAACTAACTAGTTCTATTTTAGACTTTCTATTTTTACCATCACTATTATGCATGCATGCATTCCTAAGGAAAACTAACTGCTTGATTGTTTTTCTTAATTATGTAATGTTTTGCCCTATATATGAGTGTATTCCACTCATTCATTACATCATATTGATCATGATCTATGTATCAATCATCAGCTCATTGGAGTAGTGTGAATATATTTTATCATTCTTCCATATTGAATGTCTCTTCCTTTCTTGATAATATTTGTTTGTACTTTCTTTATCTAGATCTCTTGTGCAGGTTTCCATGAAACACTGACAATATGCAGGATGTAGTACAGAAAGGTTGCGTACATACACAGACTGCATTATAGAAAGGGTGCATACATACATGCGCTGCATAATAGACAGGTCGCGTACCTATTGGGTTTTGTTGGTACAAGCTGAGTACATGTACAGGTTGGTTACAGGACATTGGCACATGTTGCTCACAAGTTGTTGGCACATATTGGTACAGGTTTACATTGGTATATCTCACAGTGATAGTGTGGCAGTGGTTTCATCATTTTACTTATATTTCAGTGTGACAGGACGGGGAAATGATAGGTGGTTGTAGCCACCTTTAGATTGTAGCCGAAGAACATAGAGGGTTGTAGCCTCCTTCTAGTTGTAGCCAGAGAATTGAGGAGTTGGAGCTTCCCTCAGGTTGTAGCCTGAAAATATAGTGGGTCAGAGCCTCCTTGCAGTTGCAGCTGGAGAACAAAGGAAGTTGGTGCTTCCAATGAATGTAATTCTTAAAGACATATAAGAAAAAACATTCAATGGATTTCTCCCGCATTAGGTTTCCACGTAAAATTATTGGTGTATTGTGCATGTGTGTGATTGTTCATTGTTTATGGTTTATTTACTGTGCACTTATTGGATGCTAATGTTGTATTGATCATAAAGATAAATAACACTTACATATTGTGGTTAAAAGGATTAAAAATTTCTATTACTGATTCACCCTCCTCTCAATAATCCAACAATTGGTATCAGAGCGGGTTCCTTCAGAAATCAGTTTAACCACTGAAAGACAGATCATGGAGAACAACAATAGGTATAAAAATGGAATACCACAGTTTGATGGACAAAACTATGCATTATGGAGCATAAATATGAAAACATATGTACATGCACATGGATTTGAGGTTTGACAATCAGTTGTAGATGGATATAAAGAACCAGTAGTTCCACCAACAAATGACAATGAAAGGAAACTAGGTCTAAATAATTCAAAATCCACAAATGCACTTTTGAATGGTCTTTGTGATTAGGTATATGTCAAAGTTATGCATTACAGCTCCGCTAAAGAGATTTGGGAAAAAAATCATAATATTTATGAAGGAGATGCAAAAGTCAAGGCAATAAAGCTCAAATTTACAGAGGTCAATTAACAAATAAAGATGAAGGAAGATGAGAACATTGCAACTTACTTCTTACAAGTTGATGAAACAATGAATGCAATCATAGGATTGGGAGAAGAATTTGATGAATCTATAATTGTTCAAAATGTACTAAGATCTCTTCCAATGAAATTTGATCCTAAGATCTCAACACTAGAAGAAAGAGTGGACTTAGACTCAGTAAGCATGGATGAAATACATGGAATTTCCACAACCTATGAAATGAGAACTGAACAGGAGAATCCAGGTATAAAAGAAGCAACATTAAAATCATCCAAGAGGTTAAATCAAAAGTGAAATAAAAAGGAAAAAGAAGATAGCAACAACCGTGACATCTCAGAAGACGATGAAGAAGTAACCAACTTTGTCAGAATAATAAAAAAGGAAACTGACGACATATATAGAGGTAAGATTCCATTGATTTGTTTTAATTGTGATGGTATTGGTCATTTTTCTAACAAATGTTCTCACAAGAAAAAGAAAAGAAAAGAAGAAGATGATTCAAATAGAAAACAAACATATAAATGCAAAATAACCAAAAAGAAAGTCTTAAAGAAACATTTCAGCACCAAAGAAGACGACTCCTCATCAGACGAAGATGAAATCAGTGAAAGTGAGACTGGAAGAGTTCTATTCATGGAAATAGAAAACTCTGATAAAGAAGACACATAAGAAGAATATGAAGAGGCATAAGTGGACTAGATAGAATAATTGTTGAATGCCATAGATGTTATAAAAAGAGAAAAGAAGAAAAAACATCACTACAGACAAAATTAAAAAGAAAAGAGGAAACACAAAATTCCAACTATGAAGAATTGGAACAGATGACCTCTAATCTAAAAATTCAAGTTGAAGAAGACAAAATAATCGAAGAATCACTTAAAGAACAGTTGGAAGAAAAGGACAAGGTCATTGGAAATTTGGAAGCAGAGATTGTTACATTGAGAAAAGATCTTCAACAGAAAAACATGCACAACAACTCAAAGGTTTTGGATAATATTATCAACAGTTAGAGGCCACATCATGACAAGTCTGTGATAGGATACAATCATACAGAAAGAGGCTCAAGCTCCAAAACTACATATCGAGAAACACAATCAAGAATCTATGCAAAGACAGTTAGAGGAGACAAGAAGTTTTACAGGGAAGATCACAGGGACACTCCACCTAGAAGATTCAGATTTCAGAATCAATGACAGTTAGAAACAAATAGGCCTCGGGAAGAAGAACGATTCAGAAGAGTAAATCCCTTCAAAATATCTTCAACTCTCAGGTATCAAACTATATTTTTGGTTTATGTTATGCATGTAATAATTTTGGACATAAAGCTGTAAATTGCAAAGCCAATAGCAGGAACAAAAACAACTTTGAAAGTCATGCACAAAATGGTTATCCAAGAAGACCTAGTGAAACACAGAGAATGAGTTACAACAGGTTTGAATCATTGAGCACTGAAGTGGAATGATACAAGTGCAATAACTTTGGACACATGGCCAAATATTGTAGAATGACAGTCCCTCCTAGAGAATAGCAACAGAATAACAACATTCACAGACATGAACCTCAACAAAGAATATGGATAAGAAAGCAAAATTAGTTTAACAATGAAGAATGCACACTCGCTATACAAGCTAAACACAAGAAACATGGTTGGTATGTTGACAATGGCTTCTCAAATCAAATGACAGGTGATGAAGACATGTTTCTTACATTGAGAAAGGAAAGAGATGGATCACTCTCATTTGGAAACGATGACTCAACTAGAATCATTGGAAAGGGCACAATCAGAATTGGAAACAAGAATACCAAGGCATAAAATGTTCTACTAGTGGAAGATATGAAACATAATCTTCTAAGTGTAATTCAAATGTGTGACCAAAGTCACAAACTTATGTTCGATTCAAAGAAGTGTGAGATAAGAAAAGCAGGTTCAGGAAAATTGATTGCAACAATTGTAAGAACTTCAAGCAACATATATGTACTAAATGAAATTGGAAATGAAAAGTATTGTTTAGGAAAGGAAGATGAAGGTTGGCTATGGCACAGAAGAATGGGTCACGTAAACTTTGATAACCTCATCAAAGTCAACAAAAAGGAAGTATTTAGAGAAATGCCCCAGATCACGAAGCCAACCGACACATTATGCAAGCATTGTCAACAAGGAAAACAAACAAAGACCAAGTTCAAATCAAAAGAATACTTCACAACAAGACCATTGGAAATTGTGCATACTGATCTAGTTGGACCAACTAGAAAAAAAGGTTTAAAGGGTGAGTAATACTTTATGTTATTGGTTGATGATTATACAAGAATGATTGCAATTTGTTTTCTCAGGAAGAAATCAGAAGCATTTGAAAACTTCAAGGTATACAAGGAAATGGTTGAAAATGAAATGGATTCAAAAATCAAATGTTTGAGATCAAACAATGGAGGAGAGTTTACTTCAAAGGAATTTATGGATTTCTACAGCGAGCATGGAATAAAAAGGAAACTCTCTGTCGCTAGGACACCTCAACATAATGGATTTGTTGAAAGAAGGAACAAGACAATATAAGAAATGCCTTGAACAATGTTGATGGATTCTAAGTTGATAGATGTTTTTTAGACACATGCAGTGCATACAATAGTTCACATTCAAAACTGAGTAATGCTAAGAAAAAATAGTGACAAAACTCTCTACAAGCTATGGAAAGGAAGACCAACAAATGTGAAGCACTTTAGATTTTTGGGAAGCAAATGCTACATCAAAAGAGAAGATGGAAGAATGATAAAGTTTGATTCTCATGTGAACAAAGGCATACTTGTTGGTTACTCAAGTACAAGGAAAACATACAAGTGTTACAATCTAAGGCTCAACAAAGCTATGGAAAACATCAATGTAACAGTTGATGAAACAAGTGCAAGAAAATTAAAGGAAGAAGAAAATGAATCAGTGGAATGGGTTTACGAAGAAGAAGCAAAGGATGAAGACACAACAAAAGGGGAAGATGAAGAATATCAGATAGAAGTAGAAGAACAAGTACAACAAGTACCTCCAAAGACACCTAGCAAACAAATACAGAATAATCATCCTTCATATCATATTATCAGGAACAAAGATGTAGGAATTGAGACTAGAAGAAGAATTTGTTCACTAGAACAACCGCACCTAACACTCTTATCTTCAATTGAACCAAACAGTTTTGAAGAAGCCAACAAGGATGAATTCTAGAAAAAGACCATGAATGAAGAGTTGGATCAAATAGAGAAGAATGGAACTTTGGAATTGGTTCCAAGACCAAGGTACAAGAATGTGATCGACACAAAATGGGTCTTCATAAATAAATTGAATGAAGATGGACAGTTTACCAGAAACAAAGCTAGATTGGTATGTAAAGGATACACATAGGTTGAAGGTATCGACTTTGAAGAGACATTTTCCCCAGTTGCCAGAATAGAAGAAATCATATTGATCCTAGATTATGCATTCTCCAAGAACATTAAAGTGTATCAGATGGATGTGAAATCATCATTTCTGAGTGGGGAACTTGAAGAAAAAGTCTACAATGAGAAACCAGAAGGATTTTAGTTTTCAGAGAACAAATATTATGTGTCCAGGTTGAAGAAGACCTTGTATGCTCTAAAATAAGCTCCAAGAGCATGGTATTTGGCGCAAACCCCCCTTTACTCCAAAGGGTTGCTCGACCTCTCGGTCTTGGATTGATTAAAATACTGAGTCGAAGCGACTCTTTGGGTTCCTTTTTTTCTCTGGTGACCATGATTATGATTGTTGGTCTACCCCTTCGCAACTCGAGCTTCGGGGATATCTCGAACTCTTCCTTCTCTTCTTCCTGAAATGCACTGCTCCAAATCTCTGAGTTCTCGCCACATGCCTCCTCAAATCTACTGGCCCCACTTTGGTTCAGGCTTCACGACTTCACGAAACTCTAGGTTTCCCGCTTGCGAACCTTCAGACTTCTGATTCCCAAATTCCTTAATCTGTTGCCGCGTGCTTCTTTCGCGATCAACGACTGGAATCAGTTCACGACTTCAGACTTCGCGACTTCATTTCCATCAAGCTTTCAAACTTTCCAAACTCTGAAGTGTTGAAACACTTCTCGACTATCCTCCACGTAGCTTTCCCAGATCTAATGGTCTGGAATCGTTCACCTCCCTCCTCTCGGAACGAATTTCGTCCATTGATTTTTAGTGAAGACTTTGGGGACTTCTTCCCTTGAATAATTTCCACCATTCTCCCTCCTGAGCTTTACTTCCTTGGCTTTCTATGGTTCCCATGAATACCTCCTTCAACACTTGGTCAAAACCTTGATCTGTGCACACCTTGCAACAGATTTCCATCCACAACTTAACTTCTCCTTGTGGATGGCTTCGCACTCCTTGTGACTGTTCTCCAACCGCTTCTATCTCTTGTGACTGGAATCACGTTACCTCTCCTGAGATTTCGAGTCTCAAAACTATGTCACACATTGCTTGTGGACGTTGATGCACTCCTTGCATACACAAGTTTCGTTATCTCTTTTGAGCTTTCAGGTCGAAACAGACTCAGTCACACACTCCTTCTGGACATTATGCGCACCTTGCACTGACTCAATGAAGAGAAACAATTGGAACTTAAATACTCTTCACAGTGACTCATACATTCAACCCTATAATTGCATTCATGGATACAAAAACAAGGAATAATAGAGAATTGACATTAACATAAAGTCTACCATTCACTCATTCAAATAGACACAACAACCACATGCCTTTGGGACAATATTCTTCTGTTATATTCATTCAACTGAAACTTACATACATTCATACATCGTTCTTCACTACTCCTTAACATATACACTGTGAATCGGCTATCTTCTATCAGCAGCCTTCCAACAATAACTACCAGGCAATATTACAAAGCTCTTTACAAAAGGAGTGCTCTTCGAGGCTTTCCCTCCAACTACTCTATGCTGTCTTATCGAAATTAAATACTATCAACTACTTAACATCTATTACAATGAGTATTGAGTCAGACAGATGAGAGCGAAAGCTCTAGATCTGTGTTGCAATCTTTTTCATTAAACAAAATACATCTCCCCCATCGATCTTACACGATGTCTTAGCCTCTGATCATTAAAGATGTTCATGACTCAAAAGTTTTGTCAGATATTAGATTAATACATTGATCTTTGAAATTCAAAAACATTTCAAAATATGCGCTAGTGCGTTCAACTGTCTCCCGCTTATGTTTTGTTGGCGATGCTCTTGCATCATACTCCCTTGGGTGAAAAATCCATGGACTCTTGTTCATGAGCTCCTGCACCGATCTTCCATGCTTCTGGATCTCTACTTCACCAACCCAACTAGTATCTTCTACTGGTCGTCCCTTCCACTTCACCAAGTATTCAAAATATGTGTTCCTCCTACTCTTCTTACCAACTTGTTGATCTATAATCTTTTCTATCTGCAGCTTCTCTGCTACAAGAATTTTCTTTCTCCACTGTATCTCTCCTCGATCTTCTGAACCTCCAGTTCTATATTCCTTGTACGGATACAGGTCTGCAATGTTGAATATGGGTGATATACCCACATCCTCTGGCAGCTCTAACTCATAAGCATTCTCATCAAATCTCCTCAGGATTTTACACGGCCCTATCTTTTTCAGTTTCAACTTATTATATGTTCCCCTCGGGAACCTCTCCTTCCTTAGATGTGCTATAACTTGGTCTCCAACTTCAAATTCAAGCTTCCTCCTGTGTTGATAAGCTCTACCCTTGTATTCACTGATGCTCTTTTTCAATTGCCCCTTGATCTGGTTGTGAAGTTGTTGCATCTCTGCAACGAAATCTTCGGCTCCTGCACTCCTAAAATCGCTCTGCTTTAGATCTCTTAACTCTGACACTCCTCTCGGATTCATTCCATACATGGTTTGAAATGAACTTTTCCCATTTCTCCTATTCACTGAGTCATTATATGCAAACTCGGTCTATGCTAGAATCTGATCCCACTGACTATGGTGTTCAGTGACCAAAATCCTCAGTAAATCTCCTAAGCTTCTATTCACCACTTCGGTCTATCCATCCGTCTGTGGATGATATGCAAAACTAAAAGATAGCTCCGTCCCCAACTTTTTCCACAACGTCCTCTAGAAATGACCAACAAATTTGGTATCCTTGTTTGAAACTATACTCCTGGGAAATCCATGGAGTCTCGCAACCTCTTTGAAAAACAAATTCGCAACATGTGTTGCATCACTAGTCTTCTGGCATGGGATAAAGTGTGCCATCTTCGAAAATCTGTCCACCACCACAAATATGGAATCACTTCCTCTTTGTGTCATTGGCAATCCCGACACAAAATCCATGCTTATTGCATCCCAAGGCCTCTCTGGAATATGCAATGGTTGATACAACCCAATGTTCTACTTCTTCCCCTTGGCATACTGACAAATCTTACAATTGTTCTCAAATATCTTCACCTATGCTCTCATACCTAGCCAATAATATGAATTGTTTAATTGGGAAAATGTTTTGTCATGGCCGAAGTGTCCGGCTAGACCTCCACTATGATTTTCCTTCAAAAAATTCTCCCTCATCGAGCATCTTGGTATGCACAACTGGCATCCTTTGAACAACAACCCATCTTGAATCAGATATTCGGCCCACTGGCTTCTGTCTTTGAGCACATGATTTGGACACGCTTCATATGCCTCCCCAAAATCTGGATCACTGTGGTACATTTCCTTAAGGTGGTAAAACCCCAAGGTCTTGACTTGAAATTCCCGCAGAATAAAAATCCTCCTACTCAATGCATCAACAACCTTGTTAGCATTTCCAGAAATATGTTTAATGACAAAAGTGAAATTTTGTATAAACTCTATCCACTTAGAATGACTCTGGTTTAACTTCTCTTGTCTGGTTATGAATTGCAAAGTGTGATTATCGATATACAAAACAAACTTCTTCGGTACGAGATAGTGCCTCCATTTCTTCAAGGCTTGAATTATGGAATAGAACTATTTGTCGTATGTGGAGTACTTCCTTTTATTTTCATTCAACTTCTCGCTGAAATATGCAACATGTCTGTTGTCTTGACTTAAGACCGCTCCAATTGCAACTCCACTCGCATCACACCTCACATGAAATGTCTTTCCGAAATCCGGTAAAACCAGAATCAGTTGTTCAGTTATTTTCTCCTTCAATATGTTGAAGCTCCTCTCGGCCTCTTCTGTCCATTTGAAAGACTTGTGTCTTTTCTTCACTGTATCCATCATTTGAGTGCTAATCCCACTGAAACTTATGATGAACTTTCGATAGAAACTTGCTAATCCATGGAAGCTTCTTACCTCAAAGATATTCTTCGATGACGACCATTCTCTGATTTCTTTCACCTTTTCGGGATCCATCTTCAACTCGTTTGAACAAATCACAAAACCCAAATATATGAGTTATGTCTTCATAAAAGAGGACTTTTTCAGATTAATCAACAACTTCTCTTGCTGCAACCTCCTCATTACTAATGTTAAATGTCTCAAATGTTTCTCTTTAGTCTTGATAAAGACCAGTATATCATCCAGATATACAATCACAATTTTACCAATGAAATCCTTCAACACTTCATTCATCAACCTCATAAAAGTACTCGGGGCATTCGTTAAGCCAAACGACATTACAAGCCATTCATACAACACCTCATTTGTCTTGAATGTTGTTTTCCATTCATCACCTTCCCTCATCCTTATCTGGTGATATCCACTTTTCAAATCTATTTTTGAAAAATAGTTAGTTCCACTCAGGAAATCCATCAAGTCATCCATCCTTGGTAATGGAAATCTGTGTCTGATGGTGATCTTGTTTATGGCCCTCGAGTCCGTACATATTCTCCATCCTCCATCCTTATTTGGACTTAATACAGTTGGCACTGCACATGGACTCAAGCTTTCTCTGACCAACCCTTTGTCTAACATATCCTAAACCTGTCTCTTCACCTCCTCATTCTCTTTAGGAGGTATCAAGTCAATGTGATGGTTGATACTTCTGATAGGTGGTAATGATTTTGGCAACTCATCCACTACAATGTCAAAAAAAATCTCTATCATTTCCTGAACTTCCTCAGGAAAATCTTCCATTGAAGGACTGGTAAGGATAACTCTTGGCTTCCTCACTACAGCACACTGCATCTCTTGTTCCTTCTTTACTTCCTTCAGGAGTTCCTTCCCACTCATGAGAAGTATGCTATTACTAGCTTCATCTTTCACCTTCTTTTCTTCCATTGGCAACAACATGTGTGTCCTACCATTCTTTTCTAAGGTGTATGTATTCCTCCTCCCATCATGAATAACATTCATGTCATACTGCCACGGTCTTCCCAACAAAACATGATAGACATCCATGGGAATCACGTCACACAAAATTTCATCTCTATATCCTCCTATTTTAAATTCAACTAGACACTGTTTAGTGATTGTTACCTGATGACATTTTTGCAACCACAAGACTTTATATGACATCGGATGTGCATTCGTCTCTAGCTCTATCTTATCCACCATCTCCGTGGATACTAAGTTGTCAGTACTTCCACTGTCAATTATCACCTTGCAAACTCTCTCCTTCGTTTTGCAAGTTGTCTTGAACAAATTGTTCCTTTGTGCTGATTTTTCTATCTCTGGCTCTTGCTTCAAAAGAACCTTCTTCATCATCAAGGATTTCCCATCCTCTGCACCTTCTGCCTCAACACCTCGCTTCTACACTTTCGAAATGTGATCTTCACCTCCTTTCTTCCTCTCGGGGCAATCCCAAGACATGTGTCATGTTTTTCCACATGCATAACATCTCACTTCTCCTCCTCTGCCTTTTCCTCTTCCTTTGGGAAAAGAGTTTCTACCACCACCCTATCTTCCTCGAGAAATTCCTCCTCTCTTAGAGTGACTATGTGGTTTCTCTGTCTCGTCTTTGGGCTTCTGTGCGTTATCCTGGGCAACTCCTTTGCCTCTGTTTAAACTTCAACCTATGTTTTGTTGACTCTGCTTCCTGGCCAACTTCTCTTCTACTTTCAGCACAATTTGATACGCATCCTCGACTATCCTGACTGTTGCCATGCTAATTTCATCCTAGATATCATACTTCAGGCTATTGAGATACCTAGCAACTTTCTCTCTCTCTCTCTCTCTCTCTCTCTCTCTCTCTCTGTCCAACTCTAATGTTCAATTTGTAGAACTCCTTTGTGTACTCCTTCACAGTCAATCCTCTCTGTCTCAGTTTTTGCATCCTCTTGACCAGACTTATCTGGTAATCCTTGGGTATGAATTTCACCTTTATCTTGGCTACCATTCGATCCCAACTCTTGATCTTTTGTTTGAATTTGCTCCTCCTGTCGGCCTATAGTTCATCCCACCACAGTGTTGCATGTCCTTTTAACCTAGTGACAACATGTCTTACCTTTTTATCCTCTTCGACATCCCCATAGTCGAAATAATTGTTCATGGCTTATATCCAATCAAGAAATTATTCTGTGTCCAAATTTCATTCATACATAGGGATGTCAATCTTTGCTCTGGATCCCAATTTGACAACCACTTTTAGCAAGCATCCTTCCGCAACATGCTCAGCTTTAGCTTTTTCGAATTATACTTCTTCAATTTTTGCCTCGCTGATGTCTCCAGCATTAGGTGCTCTTCTTTGTGTTGTCTCCATGGCATCTAGCCTTGCATGCGGTTCTCTCATTTCCCTTTCCATAGCTCTGTTGGCTACGGGTGGCTTGACACGTCTTCTAGGTGGCATTGTGTTGATGCTTCTAATACCCCTCGTCAATATCAATTTACTTTTCTCCCTACAGAAGTCAATTTTGTACTCGCTCTGATACTACTCTGGTGTAGACCCCCCTTCCCTCCAAAGGGCTGCTCGACCTCCCAGTCTTGGATCGTTTAAAATACTGAGTCGAAGCGACTCTTTGGGTCCCTTTTCTTCTCTAGTGACCACGACTATGACCGTGGGTCTACCCCTTCGCAACTCGAGCTTCGGGGATATCCCAAAATCTTCCTTCTCTTCTTCCCGAAATGTGTTGCTCTGAATCTTCGAGCTCTCACCGCGCGTCTCCTCAAATATGTTGGCTCCACATTGGTTTAGGATTTGCAACTTTGCGAAACTCTAGGTTTCTCGCTCGCGAAACTCCAGACTTCGGATTCCCAAATTCCTTAATCCGTTTCCATGTGCTTCTTTCATGATCAACGAATAGAATCAGTTCACAACTTCACTTTCGTCAAGATTTCAAACTTTCCAAACTCTGAAGTGTTGAAACACTTCTCGACTATCCTCCGCATAGCTTTCCTAGATCTAATGGTCTGGAATCGTTCGCCTCCCTCCTCTCGGAATGAATTTCTTCCACTGATTTTCAGTGAAGACTTCAGGGACTTCTTCCCTTGAATAATTTCCACCACTCTCCCTCCTGAGATTTACTTCCTCGGATTTCTCTGGTTCCCCTGAATACCTCCTTCAACACTTGGTTGAAACCTCGATTTGTGTACACCTTGCAACATATTTCCGTTCACAACTTAACTTATTCTTGTGGATGGATTCACACTCCTTACAACTATTCTCCAACTGCTTCTATCTCTTGTGACTGGAATCACGCTACCTCTCCTGAGATTGCGAGTCTGACAAATCTATCATGCACTTCTTGTGGGTGTTGATGTAATCCTTGCATACACAAGTTTTGTTATCTCTTCTGATCTTTCGGGTCGAAACAGACTCAATCATGCACTCCTTGCGAGCACTATGCAAACCTTGCACTCACTCAATGAAGAGAAACAATTGGAACTTAAATACTCTTCACAGTGACTCATACATTCAACCCTGTAATTGCATTCATGGATACAAAAAACAAGGAATAACAGAGAATTGACATTAACAGAAAGTCTACCATTCACTCATTCAGATAGACACAACAACCACATGCCTTTGGGACACTATTCTTCTGTTATATTCATTCAACTGAAACTTACATACATTCATACACTGTTCTTCACTACTCCTTAACATATACATTGTGAATCAACTATCTTCTATCAGCAGCCTTCCAACAATAACTATTGGGCATTATTACAAAGCTTTTTACAAAAGGAGTCCTCTTCGAGCCTTTCCCTCCAACTACTCTATGTTGTCTTATCAAAATTAAATGCTATCAACTACTTAACATCTATTACAATGAATATTGATTCAGACAGATGAGAGCGAAAGCTCTAGATCTGTGTTGCAATATTTCACATTAAAAAAAATACATCTCCCCCATCAATCTTACGCGATGGCTCAGCCTTTGATCATTAAATATGTTCATAATTCAAAGGTTTTGTCAGATATTACATTAATACATTGATCTTTGAAATTCAAAAACATTTCAAAATACGCACTAGTGCGTCCAATTGTCTCCCGCTTGTGTTTTGTTGGCGATGCTCCTGCATCAGTTTTCTAGACTAGACATATATCTACAACAATCAGTGTTCAGAAAAGGAAATGCAGACATCAACCTCTACATCAAGGTAACTCAAGATAGTATTTTATTAATTGAAGTTTATGTTGATGATATTATTTTTGGAAGTGATGATGGCAGGTTAAGCCAGAAATTTGCAAAGGATATGCAAAATGAATTTGAAATGTCATTACTTGGAGAACTATCATTCTTTTTGGGTCTTCAAATATATCAAATCAACCAAGTTATTTTTATTTCTCAAATTGAGTATATAAGAGAAATGTTAAAGAGGTTCGGAATGGAAGATTGCAAACTAGTTAATACTCTTATGCAAACTAGTTGCAAGTTGAGTAAATATGATGATTCAATGTCTACATATCAAAGGCAGTACATGTCAATGATTGGAAGATTACTTTATGTGACAACATCCAGACCATATGTAATGCATGCAGTTGGACTGGTGGCACGATTTCAAGCAACACCAAATGAATCACATGTTCTAGTAGTGAAGAGGATTTTTAGATATCTCAAGAGTACATAAGAGTTTGGATTATGGTATCCAAAAAGAAAGGATCTATCACTTATTGCCTACACAGATGCAGATTGGGCAAGTTGCATTGATGACCGACGAAGCACCAATGGAGCAACATTCTACTTGGGTGAGTGTTTGGTATCTTGGCTAAGCAAGAAACAATCATCAATATCATTGTCTACAATCGAAACATAGTATATTGCAACAACAACGTGTTGTACATAGGTTCTATGAATGAAACAAACTTTGATAGATATACAGGTTGAGTATGATGAGCCCATTCCAATATATTATGATAATACAAGCACCATTAGTATATCAAAGAATTTGATAATGCACTCCAAGACAAAGCACTTTACAATCAAGTATCACTTTCTACGGGAACAAGTTGCAGAGAAGAACATCAATGTTGAATATGTGGGAACAAAAGAACAAGTTGCATATATATTTATAAAACCGCTTCCAATGGAAGCCTTTGAGTATCTTTGTCAGAGACTCAAGGTAATTTCTACTCTAAAATGAATTCTTTTGAATGCTTATCTTATATGTCTTAGATTTACACGAGGAAACACCATAAGAGGACAATTCAGGTTGGGGGAGCAGTTTCAGGAAGAGTTCAGGCTGGGGGAGCAACCCCAAGGACAATTTAGTTAGGGGGAGCAACCCCGGACAAGAAGTTACCTTTTCCATTGATGTCAAAGGGGGAGAGATTCACCATATGTAGGATAAAGAGTCAGATGCTCAGAAAGAAAGCACAGAGGGATGGTCAGATTCACTAGATGCAGTATAAAGAGTTAGATGCTTGGAGAGAGAGCACATAGGCATGCTCACAGGGGGAGTATGAGCGATATGACTTCAGTGTTGCCATCAATGCCAAAGGGGGAGATTGTTGATTAATTGGGTTGGTTGAAATTTGATGTCAATCCTTGAAGCAAGTCCGATATCAAATTCTGGTAGCCCCAACAATATGATTAAGGGAATTCAATTTGATTGATGTATAATGATATGAAAATTAAAATATTTGCAAGTAAAACTATTCTATATGGATAGTACATGTCATTCCATTTCTAGTGATATGTGGAATGTCACATAACTCCTCATGGTTAGATAGTTTTGGCCTTGTGAAGTTGGAGAACCCTCATGAGTTATCTAGAAGGTCAAAGAAGTCAAAGTATTCTAGAAGCTCCTAGAAAAAGGTTGACTAGTCAAGTGGGTGAAACTAAGAGTTAATTATGGGTTACGTTGTTGCAATAAGAAAATAATTAAAAATAATTTAGTTGCAACTAGAAGTGGAGAATTTACTATTTGTAGCAAAGTGGGTTAGAAGTGGGTAAGCCCTAAAAGAAGGAAATTGGGTTAAGTTTGTTAGAAGGTAACCCCTTGAGGAAGCTACATGGAAGTATAAATAAGAGAGCAAGACTCTCCTATTAGCACCTATTGAGCACATTGAATATCTATTATTGTGAAGGTTTATTG